>CAUYRH010083202.1:0-12635 GCA_963574655.1 Perodicticus potto | reverse complement strand
TGGGGAGAAAAGACTCCAGGTACCTCTGTCTTGTAGATCCTGCCCCAAAACATCCTTTTGGGGGCACAGAGAAGCAGAAGGAGACTAGAGGACTCCAAGAGGAGGATGAAAGCAGTGGAGAAGTGGCTAGTACTTGGCAGCGGGTGCCAGCCAGTTGCCACAGTAGTGGTGGTGGTGACAGTTTGCAGACAGGGAAGGCCTGCCCTATAGGGTTTTTTTGTTTGTTTGTTTGTTTTTCTTTACCTGGGCACTTGGTGGAGTTACCTTGAGAGAATTTAGGCAAGTGAGTGATTTTTGAACAACACCCCGGGGGTCGGGACTGAGCCACCAGGTGGAGCTGAGCTTTCATTTTTCTGCTGTAGGCCAGGTGCAGCTATTGTGGGGAAGCAGCCATGCAGGCTCATCCCTCAGGGTCCTAGTGTGAGGCCAGTTCTGGCATCCCTCATAAGCAGGGCAACCACTACTGCAGAAATATGAATGTCACACGTTTTCCTGGAAAAGCCACTGTGTAGCCAAGAGACACAGTTTGGAAAGGTTGAGGCTTGTCTATTAAGGAGGCTAAGGAGAGCTTCAGGCTCCCAACCCCGCAGGGATTGAGGGCAAAGATGGCAGGAAGATGGAACCACATCTCTTCAGCAAGACAGAGGTTTCCACTCCCCATTTTATACAGCTGCATCAGGATGATGATTAGCATCCCAACCCCAGAAGACGACCTGTATAGCAGTGTGTGTGTGTATGTATATATATATACATATATATATATATAAATATATTTTTTTTTCAAAAATTTTTTTCAACTTTTTCCCCCTAGATTTTTCTTTTTCTTATCTTCCTTTTCTCTCATGTAATCAGAATTTTTCATTGTTTCCTTTTTTAATAGTATGGAATTTATTTTTGCTAGTTTTCTGCTCTTGTTATGCTTCGTTTCCCACATTTCACTCCTTAAGGTTTTTTGTTTGTTTGTTTTCTATTGATTTATAGTATTCTTGTTTTTCTTCTCTGTTGGGTGGAGGTGGGGTCTTGTGTCTGCTCAGGCTGACAAAGAGCTTCAGACCTCCAGGGGTCCCAGAGGTTGGGATTTGCGAATGGGGGTCAAAGCACCCCACTGTACTTTACTGCTCTAGGCTCTCTTTCTGTTCCTCTCTTCTTTGTGTTGAACTTCCCCTTTGCTCTTCCCTTTCCTTTTTATTTTCTCTTTCTTTATCATTTATCACTTCTTGTTTTTCACTCTTACTTTCCTTTTAGTCCTGTCATTTCTTTTACTAAGTGGACATTTCAACACCATTGGTCAGAGACCATTGGTTAAAGAACAAAAGGCAATGAAAGGAAAAAGTAAGACAAGGAAACAGACAAAAAGAAAACAACCATGAGGAGAAACAGCAGAAAAATTCTGGCAACATGAAAAACCAGAGAAGAGTAACCCCCACAAAGGGACCATAAAGTAGCCACAGCACAGGTTTCCACCTATAAAGAAATGTTAGAAATGACAGAAAGGGAATATAAAATATGAATGGTCAAAAGAATGAAGGAAATTGCTGAGACAGTGGAAAATAACCAAAGGGAAATCCAAAAATAGAATCAAATGAAAGATGAACAATATTAAGAATATACAAAGGATATAGCAGAGCTTAAGGAATTTAAACAGTTACTTAAGTTTAACAGGGAACTTAAAGATACAGTAGAAAGTATCAATAACAGATGAGGCCATGCAGAAGAAAGAATCTCGCAGGTAGAAGACAAAGCTCTTGAGCTACCAATGGGCTTTTCTGCCACTCTTCCGGAAGAGGAATCAAGTTTGGATGGCAGCATTTCAGACATAAGGGATTCTGCATCAGCAATTTTAAATGAGATCTGGGAAGGGTCTCCTCTGTATCATATACAATGTGCTTTAGTGGATCTAAAATAGTTCACACTTGTTTTGTTTTGTTTTCCATTTATACTTCAATAGATTTTTTTCTTTTTTTTTGAGACAGAGTCTCACTATGACGTCCTTGGTAGAGTGCCCTGGTGTCAGAGCCCACAGTAACCTCAAACCCTTGGGCTTAAGCAATTCTCTTGCCTCAGCCTCCCAAGTAGGTGGGACTACAGGGGCTATTTTGCTTTGCAGTTGTGATTAGCTGGTTGTTTTATCTAGCTGGGGCCAGTTTCGAACCTGTCACCCTCGGTGTATGTGGCTGGTGCCATAACCACTGTGGTACAGGCACTGAGCCTCCAATAGATTTTTCATGATGCACTAGCTCTGAATCTAAAAGCCTGTCCACAGGTCCAAAAAAAAAAAAGAAAAGAAAAGAAAAGAAAATTACAGAATATGAGAAAGCCACAAGGAGAATCTGTTTTTTTGAAAGAACAGTCTTCCAAATATATCTACCTATTAGATGATAAGATAATTCTGTTCTTCTGTCTGAAAACACATGAAAGAACTGAACAGAGCTTCCAAACTGAGGAGCTAGTCAAAAGGGAAACAAATTAACATACATTGTATACTTAAATTGTGTCAGAAATCGTATATTGTACTGTCCTAGTGTACATTGTTTAAATCTTTCTGAATGAGTTTCCTCATCTGTAAACTGAAAATAACTTTTGCCACCTCGAAAATTGTGAAGACTAAATGTACCCTGTGGTACTACTACAGTCTATGTGAGTTATTCATCAGTAGTACACTTGAAGGATGAAGTTGAAAAAAAAAATCCTTCCTATTCATAAATCTTTTCATGGGCTATTTATACTTATTTTTCATTGTTCCAAAGAAAGAAAATATATAAAAGTATTTGAAATTGGGATGAATTCGAAATAAATTTATTTTGGCATGTTTTATGCATTTTATATCAAATCAAGCAAGATAAAGCAAGATCTCAGCATAACAGCCTCTTATTCCAATTTTCTTCATTTTGGCTGTTGGTCAGGTAAACTGTGAACATTACAAAAAGCAATTGTGATTCAAAAGACAGCCGGTGACAATCCATTGTAATTCTTCTACCAGCTCACAGTAGGCCATTTATTATGATGATTAGCAGTTCCAGGTACTTTCAGGAACTTTTCTAAGCCTTCATTCGGCATCTGAGCTCATTTCAGCATTAGTACCACTAAATGTCACTGCACAAGAGGAAACATTATACCCAACTATTGCATGAAAAGCAGGAGAAATGATAAATGTTTCCATAGCTACAAGTCTGAAAAAAACATCATGCTGAGATGTAAACCAGCAGAAAAATGGCAGACAGGTGCATTGGGTATCCTAAATTCTTTATTTGAAAAGCAAATAAGTTGAAGTACAAATGGCTAATAGGTAGTCAGGACACCATTATCTTGACTAGTGAATTCAAGAAAGTGTCCAGAAGGTACACACTGAGGGATAAAATAATGTACTCACACACATTTAATATCTATCAAAAATTATGTTTGCATCAAAAAAAAATTCTTAGCAAATAAGTACCAAAGGAGCCCTTGACAAGAAAAAAACTGGCAAAGGTGAGAATTTAGAGCCTCATCCATGTAGGCTGGATTACTGACGTTTTGAGGCTTCCAGCAATATGGAGACATAATTAAGATGAATAGCCTCCCCTTAGCACCAGCTAACAGATTACTTCTGTCCTTCAACTTGGAGAATCTATTGGTTTTTTGAGTTTTTTTTTTTTTTTTCTTTCCAGTACTGACTTACTGAGACCTGACCAAGGACACATGTTGGGCACAATATCACTCTGAGAAGGTTGTGCCCACAGGATGCTCTGCAGTGTTTGCATAGCCCCCTAATAAAATGAATGGATATGGACGGATTGCAGGGGGCAGGGTTTTGTAGGTGCTCTGTAAGCAAGCTTAGAGTAAGCACTAGGAGCTTAATTTTCATTTCCCAGGAACTCAATTATCATTTCTCCAGTGTAATTATTATGAGATCTTAAGATTTCCTAGTTTTTCTTTTAATTCTTTTTTTCTGAAATATTTTTAACGTCATCTTGTACAACTTTAATATTTAATCTAGAAGTTTACACACTTAAGAGGACACAAGTAGCAAAAAATCAATAAAATAAAATGAAAAACTAAAAAACAGATTTTCAAGGCATTTTAGAAAATGGTCATTTCTATAACCTATGAAAATGTAGTAAAAATGCACTTTCAGTTTTCTATAATGTTTTATTTTAAGATGTTAAGGGTTACAAATGATTTTGTTACATGGATAGCTTTTATAATGCTTAAGTCATGGCTACTAGTGAGTCCATCACCTAAAAAGTTTTTACCCATTCCTTCCTACTCCTCCATTTTTTGATTTCCAATGACTTTTACTTCCTTCTGTGCCCAGGTGTGTCTGCCAATTCATTTTAAATTATTAGACAGGTAATGTTGTATTTGTTTTTCCATTCCTGAGATACCTTCCTTAGGATAATGGTCTTCTGTCCCATCCAGATTGCTTCAAAAGACATTTAATAATTTCTTTTCACAGCTTAGTAGTACTCACACACACACACACACACACACATATTTGTTGATCTATTCATGAGTTGTGGGGCACTTACGTTGATTTCACATCTTCATAATTTTGAGTTCTGCTGCAATAACCATTCAAGCGTAGGGGTCTTTTTGATAAAACGATTTCATTTCCTTTTGGTACATATCCAGTAGTGGGATTCCTAGATCAAATATTAAGTCTACATTTATTTTTCTGAGCAAGCTCCATCCTGATTTTCATAGAGGTTGTACTAATTTCAGTCCCACCACCAGTGTAAGCATTTCACCATTGTATAAGCATTTCTTTCTGGCTTTCCATGCCAGCCTCCTTTGTTTCTGACTTTTTAATAACAACCAGTCTGACATGGGTAGGGTCAGAGCTCATTATGGGTTTAATTGCATTTTCCTGATGACTAGTGATGTTGAACATTTTTTTCATGTTTATTGGCTAGTTTGTCTATATATTATAATATACTTCTGTTCATGTCTTTTGCTAACATTTTAGTGAAATTGTTCTTTTCTTGTTGGTTTGTTTGAGTTCTTGCTAGGCTCTGAATATTAGGTCTTTATCTGTCTACCTATATATCTATCTATCCATCTATATATATGGATATGTGTATATGTGTGTGTGTGTGTTTTGAGTCTAACTCACTTGCCCTGGGGTTGAGTGCTATGGTGTCATAATTTACAGCAACCTCAAACTCTTCGGCTCAAGCGATCCTCTTGCCTCACCCTCCAAAGTAGAGAGAAAGCCAGAAAGAAATGCTGGGTCTACAGATGCCCACTGCAAGGCCTGGCTATTTGTAGAGACATAGTCTTACTCTTGCTCAAGCTGTTTCGGACACCTGAGCTCAAGCAATCTTCCCGCCTCAGCTTCCCGGAGTACTAGGATTACAGATATAAGCCACTGCATCTGGCCTTTTTTAAATCAATATATTGTTTGTGAATTTTCTTCTATAGGTTGTCGATTTGCTCTGTTGATTATTTCCTTTGCTACATAGAAGATTTTCAATTTATTCAAATCCTATTTATTTATTTTTGTTATTGCTGTAATCATCTTTGCAATCCTTAGTCACAAATTCTCTTTACCAAGGCCAATGTCTAGAAGAGTTTTTTCTACATTTTCTTCTAGAATTTTTATGGCTTTATGCCTTATATTTATGTATTTTATCACTTGTGAATTAATTTTTATAAATAGTGAGAGACTGAGGTCCTGCTTCATTCTTCTGCATGGGACCTATCCAATTTGCCCAGCACCATTTATCGAATAGGGCTTCTTTTCCCCATCATAAGTTGTTACCAGCTCTGTGAAAGATTAATTGGTTATAGGCAGATGATTATATATCTGGTCACTTTTCCTTTTTTTAGATATGATCAAGGATATTTCAGTTTTATTTTATACATATATTTTATTTTTTTTTAGTTATCCAAAGTTGCTAGTATATTTTAGGGTCAATCTACCATAAAGGAGTTTCCAAAACAAGGTACATTTATATTATCCTACTCTTTGGGTATTTTTTCTTCTCTTACCAATCCCAAAAATCTGAAGAAACTCTACAACAAAATAATAGAACAATAAAAAAGTACCCTTAAAATAAGCACATTTGCTATTTTCAGTGTTAGAGATACAATACAAATTCAAAATATGTATAAGAAATTAAGAAACAGAGTTAAGTGCTTACTTATGAAAAATAATCAAATTGAAAATTTAGAGATTATGGGTTTGGTGAGTGGGATGCCGGCCCTATATAACGTAGGTGGCGGATTCAAACACGGCCCTAGCCAAAATGCAACAAAAAAATAGCTGGGCATTGTGGTGGGCACCTGTAGTCCCAGCTACTTGGAAGGCTGAGGCAACGGAATCACCTAAGCCCAAGAGCTGCAGGTTGCTGTGAGCTGTGATGCCACAGCACTCCTCAAAGGGTGATAAAGTGAGACTCTGTCTCTTAAGAAAAAAAAAGAAAATTTAGAGATTTTTAAAAAGAGTCACTAAATAAAATCTCCATAGAGAAGTTTCATTTATAAATGAAATTCTATAAGTTTGATGATTACAGTAATTCCTCCTGATTTAGAACACCAAAAATTCCATATAACGTCTGTAAAATGTTTAAAAATTTTTTTAAACTGAATAAACTAAAGAGCCAAATGCCATCAGTAAAGAACACAATTCAAAAACCTGAATTAGGCAGTTCAAATACATCAGTGTTAGCAAACAGTTAGAATTTGATCTGATAAGCAATGTTTCCCTAGATCTTGGGTTTTAACTCCATATTCAAATCTAGGGAATAAGAGGCAAAGCCAGAGTTAATTTAAAGAAGATGAAAGGAGATCAGAAGTACATGAAATAAAGCCAGAAACTTCAAATTACTAAAATCCCTTGGTAATCTTTGGGGAAAAATATGTCTTCTAAGAAGATCTTACCTACTAACCTGTTTCAGCCATGTCATTAAGTGAAGAGGAAAAAAAATTAATTATCTGTTAAAAATTTCTAATCACCAGCAAGCTCTTATGGGAACTCTGTTTCTTATTCTGTATGTAGATTTGTAACATTTAATCAAACTGTACAGTTAAAACATATGCATTTTTATGTAAAATTACTATATTTTAACACAGAAAATCAAATAACCAAGGAAGTATTTTAAAAGTTAAGTTATTCCAAAAACAAATTTTTTAAAAGAAAAATTAAATGACTTTATTGAAAAAATTTAAGAACTAATTAAATGGACAGATATACCACATTCTTAGATAAGATGATCCAATATAGAAAAAGATCAGTACAGAAAGATCTAAATCACAGATTGATCTGTAGATTAAATGTGCATTCCAACAAATGCAGAGTTTTCCAAAAATTATTGAAAATGATATTTTGGAAAAGCTAATAACCAAGCGAACATTGAGAACATTGATATGCTTTTAAAGAAGAAACATGTAAGGTAATATAAAATAAATGAAACATACATAAAAATAAATTTCATATAGATTTAGTCTATTGACTGAAGTAGACTAAATTTTAAAAGCTCTAGAAAATAAAGTAAAAAGGCATATAATTTTACTGGAATAAAAACGTTTTCTTAAGTATGAGATAAAGGGCATATATTTATACATTTTATTTTATTAACTTTAAAAAACAGAAATAGTAAAAATGCTACAAACAAACAGTATAACAAAGTATCCAGACTATAAAAGAATTTCCACAAAACAACAGAAAAAGAACGAGCAACCGCATAGTATATTGAGCAAAAGAGAAATTTGTTAGATGAAACAAAGAGAAAAGTCATATATATATATATATATACACACAAATATATGAAAAGTACACTTGCGTTGGTATTGAGGTTAATAAGAAATTGAAACCATTCTATTAAGTGAAACATTATAAAAATAAAGAAACAAACATAGGTATTTAATATCAAATTGAAACTAATTAATCAGTGTTTGATGCACATATGGAAATAAATCTTAATGAAAATCAAACTGGAGGGGGAGAGAGGATGGGTAAATTTACACTTTTGGGGACAGTATTTATCTGGGTAAAGAGCACACTTGTAACTTTGACTCAGTATGTATAAATACAAAGTATGCATACAAAACACGTATTCCCTCAAGTTCTGAAATTTAAAAATATTAAATCTCAATGTCACATACATATATATACAGACACATGCACACACACACACTTTGTCTACACTATTAAAACATTGGAAAATACTAACTGTTGATAGTCATGTAGAGCAAAACTTTTCTTATGTAATATTTTTGTAAGTTTAAATGGGAAAAATCATCTCAGAAAACACATTATGGCATGTTATAGCAAATATGAAAATGAATATGACCTATAAACAAAGAATTTCACTGTTCCACTGAGACTTTCCGAGTTACATTGGAAAACTCTTGTACATGTGTCCCTGTGGAAATATGCAAGAATGCTTATTGTAACGTTATTCATAATAACAAAGTAATTAATATCGCCAAATGTTCTCTAATGTTAAAATAAACAAGTAACCAAATCCTGGGGATTTTATAAAATAAAATGTGTAAAAAAAATTGACAAAAGAAGAAAGCCCCAGAAGAAAATATAAATATACAAACAAAATATATTTTATTGTTATATTTATCTAAAGTCTCCAAGCAATCAAATCTGTGTATGTGTGGAAGACAATGGATATAATAGTTTATGGCTAAAGAAGAGACTTCAAAGATACTAGTAGTACACATTTTGATACATGAAGTTCTAAGTGCATCAGGAGTTTATGAGTTTTAAACAATATATACTTGTAGATACTCTGGAGTTTGTGAAATATATTTTAAATAAAAAGACTTTGACAACATTAGTAACAGAGTAAACAGTAGGCTGATACTTCTGGAAACAAATTAGTGGGGTGAAAAATTGCATTAAGAAAACCTGCCCCTGCATAACATAAAAACACAAGGAAATTAAAAGTATGAAAGGAATTGTAAGAGTCATAACAATTAGATACAGAAACTTCAATCTATCTATTTGTAGTTCCAGAGGAAAAAATTAAGAAAATAGAAATGGACATTATTGTTTTATAAATATAAATGAAATATCACAGAACTGCATTAAGAAATATATCATACAGGTCAGATGTCTGATGGTGAACAGAACGTAATAGAATAAAAATCAGATTAGGCACTTCATTTTTTTTTTTTTGTGGTGAACATCAAAGTTAAAAAAAATATCAATGCTATCAGGGAAAAAAGACACATTACTTTCAATAAATGAGATTGCCAGATGACTTACAATTCATTACATTGTTTGCAAGCAAAGAGTGCTACAATATTCAAAGTACTGAAATGGCATAACTTTGAATCTAAAACTCTATGAAAAACCATACTGTTACTCAATTGTTAGGACAAAATTAATTCATTTTTGTATGTACAGAAAACACAGAAAAAATTCCATTAACAATCTTGAAAAGAAATAAAATAAAGTATTCTTCAGAGGAGAAGAAGAAAACTAATCCACATGGATATAATGACAAATAGGAGCTTTAATGACGTTTTCATGTATGACATATTATGTGTAGTAAAAAACATATTGAGAAAAGGACATTTAGGGATACAGTCAGTCCTTTGCAGTCCAGGCTGGCCCTACTAATTATTTTAATAGAACCTTTCCGAGAATGTGACTTACATATTAACAACCAATCACGAATAATAGTAATTCAGAGAAAATATCAAGGGGTATCAGTGGGTTGGTGGGGGGAAGTTATAGTCTTTTTACCTATATGTATGATTGTGTGTTTGGCATAAAATTTATTTATTTACATATATTTATTTATTTGGTTGGTTTTGGTTGGTTTGTTTGTTTAACCAAAAATATTCCAATAGCTGCATTTTTGCCTTTCTTTTTGTATTTTATAATTTTCTAATAAGGCAACTTTTCATAATTTATAAGCACAGGCCAAGGCATGGTACATATTAAAACTTTTTTCTCAACTAAACAACACTCCCATAGAAGACCGATTTTTCCTCCAACTTTGTAAATTTACCAAGAAAAATCACCAGCAGGATATAAAAAAAGATAGCAAACATGATCTTTTATTTGGCTAGAAACATCAGAGCAGATAAATACTCAAATTGGCAAAATATCAATTGTGATTTTGCAGAATATTTACAAGTGTAATACACAAATTGCTACTGCCCCAAACTTTACTACACTAGACTGCATTCTCCTGAAAAAAACCAATACAATTTTAATAATTTCCTATACCTAATCCCAGGACTATGTCTGATACAGACTCTTCGGGATTAAAATGTTAATACATTGTTAGAGTTCTCCTTGTTTAGCTTTTGGTTTTCCTGCTATTTTTAATTTTTTTAGCAAAAATTATAACAATGAAAGAAAATTCTAGCAATTGGTAAAACTGCAAAGAAGGAGATGTTATTTTTAAAAGGTAATTGTTTATGTTACATTTAAGATTTTATATCTGGAAGACTCTCAACCACTCACAGAAATTGCACTCTCCATACTTTTATTATAATATCAACTGTACATACAAAAGAGGGTATCAAGTTCTCTCCTATCATGTAGCAACCGATGTCAATTACTGGTGCTCCACCAACAGGCGTATCGTGGTAGTATATGTCAGCCTTCATGATGAACAGAGGAAGCTCCTTCTAGGCAATGACATTAGGACTCTGCAGACGTATGGGAAGAGTCATATCTTGATGTCCTTGTATTGCTAGGAATAATGATTTCATAAGCTTAAAAACCAATATTCAATTGCTTATTATAAGTAGGTTAGGAATTGAATTAAGTAAATGATTGAGGATGACAGGACCCAATAAAAAACAAGGGACCCCTCAAAATAACTTCTTTGGAGTTTCAGAAATGTCTTAACTTCAGAGTTTGTTGCATTTCTCTGTTTTGGGTTATCCTATCCTTGTTATTATTAATATTAGGTTTATAGAGCCAGACAACATCTCTTTCACCTATTGAGGTGACCTATGAACTAAAAGGAGATTAAACTCCACGGGCGTCACGTTTGGAGCCGCTGTAGTGACCATAGGACACAGCCCAGAGCTCACAGACCTTCGCCTAATAACCAGAAGGGACTCTGCCCAGTCTCTTTCGGAGTGAGGATGAGGGTGATGGTGGAAAGAAGGGTGAGGAAAAAAGTAATGTACTTTGCACCACGTCTTTACAGCTTTCCTTTTCTAGGCACATGTAGGATTATATTTTCCTAACACTCACTTTAAAATGAGGTGTTCATGTGCCACTTATTTTGGTTAAAGTTCTACAAACCAAAGTGATAGGCATCAGTTTACCACCATACCTTTTCTCACGGCTTTGGCATTTTCGACATCAGGGAGGAGCCTCTCTCAGCCTGAGACCCTGGGATGATGCAGAGCAGTGCCCCCGTCTAACCCACAGTGGATGAAGAACATGAAAAATAAATCTTCTTGTCCTTTTTAAGTCACTGATGTTTAAGACTGTTCCATACTGTAGCATAGAAATGGTTCCTTGACTTTGGTGTTTTTAGCGGTGGCAGCAGGGGTAGGCCCGCGACTGACACTATATTACTTACTACATAATATAATTTTTTCTTTCTGTTTAAAAAAAGCCATATTTATCATATCCTATATTCCTATATTTCTGAAACTTCTATTTTATTCCATTTATTCAATAGCATTATATGGTTTAAATTGCCATTGCTCTATACATTTTAATCTAAAATATTGGCCTACCCTCATTAATCTTTGTTTTGAAAATTTGCCCTTTTTTTCTTGCTTATTCTTTTTTCCACATTAAATTTACACTGTCTTATTTTATTAAAGTACCATATCTGTATTTTTATTTGAATATATGATATGTGATGGGTTAATTATCATTCTCATATTAACCATCATTGCTGTTTTATGATGACAACTTGTTAAGTGTTATAGCACAACCATAAAATAGATGGACTGTTCCAATTATTTTTAAAGATGATTTATGTGCAGGTAGGGTTTACCTAGTGGTTACTATGATTTAATCTTTGTAATTATTTAATGAAAAATGTGTCATTTTCTATGAATCACTCTTATTCTACAGAAGGCCAATTCACAACAGAATATGATCAATAAAGACAGAAAGACTCATACGAAGCTAAATTATAAAAAGCTTTTCCATTCCCAGATTCATAGTCAAGAGAGAAGACTAAGTTTTATTCTAAATTTTGTTATTTAGTACCTCTGTAATGTCAAACAAGTTACTGAAGCTATCTCTGCCTCAATTTCCTTAAGCGTAAAATGGGGATAACAACAGCAATTACTTTATTAATAATAGTAAATGAAAAAGATAAATGGCAACACCACCCATATCAATGCATAGCCTTATAAAATAGGGTACATCAGGAGTGAAGAAAAATCATTATAAAATATTTCATAAAAAATGCTGATCATATACAAATGATTAGGCATCAAAATGGCTTCGAATTTTTTCAATAACAACACTGGAAACTAAATGCAAAGGGGATGATTCCTTAAAAATATTAAGGGAATTGCTGGGCATTGTGGTGGGCACCTGTGGTCCCAGCTACTTGGGAGGCTGAGGCAAGAGAAGCGCCTAAAGCCAAAAGCTGGAGGTTGCTATGAGCTGTGTGATGCCATGCACTCTACCAAGGGCGATAAAGTGAGACTCTGTCTCTACAAAAAAAAAAAGAAAAAGATACAGGCTTTGTTAAGTTGGA
>CAUYRH010083201.1:0-29241 GCA_963574655.1 Perodicticus potto | reverse complement strand
GGCATCACAGCTCACAGCAACCTCCAACTCCTGGGCTCAAGCGAGTCTCTTGCCTCTGCCTCCCAAGTAGCTGGGACTACAGGCGCCCGCCACAACGCCCGGCCATTTTTTGGTTGCAGCCATCATTGTTGTTTGGCGGGCCAGGCTGGATTCGAACCCGCCAGCTCAGGTGTACGTGGCTGGCGCCTTAGCCTGTTGAGCCACAGGCGCCGAGCCTGTCTCAAAACTTTTTTAGTGACCCAGGTAGGATTCTTAAGCTAGAGACTCTGTCTCAAGAAAAATAAAAATAAATAAAAATTAAAATAAAAAATAAGATTCTTCAGCTAGAACTCATTTGATTCTAGCCCCTGACATATTGTACAATATAAATAGGAAATCTCATAAATGTAGATAAATCTAATGTATTGGGATGTTCACCAGAAAGTGCCTTTTCAAGGACAAAAATGATTTTTTAGTAATAAGATTTCTCGCTTGCCTTCAAGATTTGGAAAGCCACTACACATGGTTTTAGGATAAGTAGGTTGTAATCATTATTAGTTATTTCTCTAGTATGTTTCCGCTGTGATTTTCAGAGGAGGTTTTATTGATTTATTCTTCTCATTATATTTCATTCAGACAGATGGAAACATAATTATGATTTTGCCCAAATATTAATCCACATGCCAGTTAAACTCTTAGGATGTTGTTGAGTTATGGGAGCTCAACATTCTCTTGATTCCATTTTCTTTTATTTTGCAGCATGAGGTTATATAGACCAAGTACTGAACTTGGTTTCTCACTGGCTGGATGCTGGCCTCCCTCTGGACTGACTGTGTTACCTTTCACAAGTTATTTGACACTCCTGGCCTTCAGTTTGCTCCTTGGTCAGCTAGAGGTAAATGAGAGCCTTCTAGCATCAATATTCTACAGTTCTTTAATTTAGATGTGTTATGCAGAAACAATATTGCTATTGAGGAGGCTGAAATAACCTGGCATGGCTGGAAACAGAAAATTATTTTTTTTTTAACTATTTCCCAAAGATGGAATATACACATCCATGGGAACACATACCCTGGGAACACATACCCCTTCTCTTTGCCTCTAAATGCAAACATAATTTCAGATATTACACAAGAAATTGGTTCTAGTGCTTACTTATAGGAGTGGGATTGAGGCTTGGGGAGAAAGAACGGAATCTTTCAATTTTAATTTATATATTATATTGTTTTTAAATTGTTATCATATATATGCATCATTTATATAAGTAAAAGGCTTCAATAGTGATATGAGAAGCACATTTGATTTATCCTTCACACAATTCTGTTTTCTAAAATGTGTATTACTTTGTAATTCAACAAAAATCAATATAGATCTTGTTCAGTCAAATCTCATGTTTTCATTTAATCACTTTGAAAAGAGAACAGGCTCTGAAATGAAGCCGATTTAGACATAATATTTACTTTCGGAATATTATTTGAGCCTCAATTTTCTTATCTGAGCACACAGGGCACCCACCCCCACCATTAAACTCAGCTGGAGGAACTTGTTCTTGGGGAAGATCTACGGGAGGACATTCTCTGCCTGAGCTCTGACACCAGGTTTGACCTGGTGTCCATCTTTGTCCTATACTTTGTCACACTGACTTCAATCTTTTGCCCCCCAAAGACTCATCCAATCTTAACTGACCCTCAGGCCAGTATTAAACTAGAGTTTAAGTCCAATTTTTTTGTGAGTACCACAGATACATGCAGTCTGAGTCAGGGAACCAGATCTGTATGAAAATCTAGACAAAAATACTGAAATGAGCATAACCAGACTGTAGACTTTTTGGCCAACGTCCATGTCCTTGCTCTTTGCATCAACCAGTTACAATCAGGACCTTCTATCAGTGGCCCCATGGAAGTCAAGTTTTGCAAGAGGTTCAACCTCTTCATGGGAGAGAAGAAATATAATCCCACCTACCGCATTAAACCAGGCAAGGGGATGAACAGAACAGAACACCCATGTGATGTGTGTGCACTAAGCCATTGTGATGACCTAGTCATCTCTCTCCACTTTTTTATACCTTCATATATAGCAACTTCTGTAGTAGCCTAAATAATTACCTAATTAATAGAGCTGATTCCATTTTCAAGATAAGAAACTCAGATCAGAATTAACCTGGGAGGTGAAGTGCCTTTAATTTGAGCTCCCCGCGGACCACCCTGCTGATCTTATTGACGTTAGTGCATTCTGTGAGTGAAAGTAAGAGTTACATGGATCATAAAACCCAAATATGATGCAGTTGAAAGAGTCCTGGATTCTCACCCACCTCCATAATTCTACCTTTCCAGGCTTCTGTTTTCTCATCCATAGAGTAAAAGGGTTATACACATGATCACCCAGGTCATCTGGCCATTCTATGATTTCAAACACTTCAAAAAGAATAGGCAGAAATGAACAAAACTGGACGCTTTGGATTGCTTTTGGACATAACAGAGGCTACCAAAAACCTGTGTTAATTCTATGCCAGAGAATGCAACCATTTTCAGTCTGCTCAACAGCTCCAGAGAAAAAAATTCACAAATGTCTTCATGGAGGAGTCATAAAACTTGGCTCCATCAGCCTAATGAAAGCTACTCAAAACTGTTATTCTCTGTTCCACTCAAATTGCTCTTCCCAAGATCACCAAATGCCTTCATGTTGCCAAATCTAGTGGTTTTCTTTGTCCTCATCTAACTAGTCAGCTGCAATAACAGCTGGACGCCCTCCCTGGCAACACTCTCTAACTGAGGCTTTTAAGGCATCCCTCTGTCCCAGCTTGCCTTCTTCCTATCTGGTCACCCCTTTTCAGGCAGGGTTTTCTAGAGAGACAGACCTCCTGGCTGGCAGCCTCTCCTTGTCTCTACTCTAAACCTTGGAGTACCCCACGGCTTGGTCCTATACCTTCTTCTCTTACCTACATCATCTCCCTAACTGATTTCATCCAGCCCTGGGCTTCCAATGCTACCTGCAGGCTGTTAATTCCTGACTTTATGTCTTCCCCTCAGACTTCGTCTCTGAACTCCAGATGCCCCTGTAAGACTGTCTATCAAACATTTGCATTTAAATCTTTAACAGGTGCTTGAAACATAACACGTCCATAATTAGAACTCTTGAATTTTTTTGTTTCAAATATGGCGCTCCCCACCTACCTTCCCCCATTCCTCTCTGTTTCCATAAAGTGTCCCACCACCCACCCTGTTGCTCAAGCAAATGATGTAGAAATCATTCTGGATTCTCTTCCCTTCCCTATCCATGGCATGAATGAATCCTGTTGGTTTTCCTCCAAACCATAACCCAAGTTCACTCTTCGTCTCCAAACCTCTACCGGAATCTGATCTGCCTTCATCTCTTGCCTACACTGCCAAGGCTGCTTTTCTTGCTTCTACTCCACTCCACGTTGGTTCTCCACAGAGCAGCGGGGGTGGTCCTTTTGAAATAAAAGTCAGACTTAAACCCCTTCAGTGGCTGCCTACCCATTTCAATCACACTCAAATCCAAACTTCTCACCACAACCTAAACACCTCTCCAAGGTCCAGACCTGCTTCCCTCACTGTCCTCCAGCCACACTGGCCCTTGTGCTGTCCTGGTGTCCCACACAGCTCCCCTCTCCCTCAGGGCCCTGCACTGTTGACCGTGCGCCTGGCGCGCTCCCCACCCTCCCTCTGTGGTGCCTGGTCGGCCCATCTTCCTCATTTGCTCCCAACTCAGCGTCATTTTCTAGAGCTTTCCTAACCATGAGCTGCCACAGGCGGTCCCATCCCCTCTGCTTTTCCAATCCTGCTCTGCAATTTTGCTATGATGTGCCTGAATCTCTTTATGTGACAACTGCCAAATTTCCCCCCAACAATTAATTGTAAGCTCCACAAGGGCAGAGATATGTCTGTCTTCTGGGTTCTTGGGGGCTAAAGCAACATCTTTTCTCCACCCAGAAGTCAGAGGGATCTTTCCAGAACAAAAATCACATAAGCTCACTACTTGCTCAAATCCCTCCTGAAGCTTCCAATTTCATTCATTGTTGAATCCCAGCACAAGGCATTTGTAGACACTGAGTAGATAGATGTTGAATGAACAAACAATCTGATTTTGCTGAAAGGACTACCTTTTTCTAGATTGTGCCTATTCAAGATTATAGCTAAACAGCAGAAAGATTTATTCCAATAGAAATTATTCCTTCTTTCCAAGAGATATGGTCCAGAGCTACAACCCTTGTGCTCCATTTAAGAAAGCCCCACCTAGGAAGGGCATGGGGCCCACACCTGTAATCCTAGCACTCTGGAAGGCTGAGGCCAGAGGCTTACTTAGGCTCAGGAGTTCAAGACCATCCTGAGCAAAAGTGACACCCTGTTTCTACTAAAAACGGCAATTAGCTGGGCATGGTGGCAGGCACCTGTAGTGCCAGCTACTCAGAAGGCTGAGGCAAGAAGATTGCTTGAACCCAAGAGTTTGAGCTTGCTATCAGCTAGGCTGAGGCCATGGCACTCTAGCCTGCACAATAGAGACTCTGTGGAAGGGGAGGGGAAGAGAAGGAAGGGGTAAAGGAAGAGAAGGGAAGAGAACAGGAGAGAGAACCACTCCTATGGTTCACGCCCAAACCCTATTTGCAGCAGCACACAGGGCTCCCCTGTTCCCTAACTTTCAGCTCCTAGTCTGTCTGACAGCTTGTGGATTTGAAGCTTATTTTTACATTTTAATTTTGTGGACTTTTAGAAGACATGTTTTCAATGAGAGGCTAAAGTCCGATTTGTTCTGCAATTGAGCCTGTTTTTGTTTTATTAATTGTTATTGTGAACAAACAATGCAACTACATTCCACTTGCAGATTCCCTCATTTGGTTAAGTAGTGTTCCAAATATAAACAATGAAAACAGCATGGAAAAACAAGCTTAACATAATGAAAGCAAATTAGACCCGCTGATGTTTTTGTTTGATATAAAGCTTTTTGTTGGCTATAAAGCTTGATGGTGACTTTGGACATAAATTTAATATGCTCAAAATTAAACTGCTCTTTTTCCTATGGTCCATCTCCCACAGTCCTTCAATTAACAAACTCACAAATATTTACTGTTGTCTGTCTAGCCCTGAGGGAGGGGTAGGGATGGTGGGAGAGATCCATGTATGTGTGTGTATATGTATGTACCTATGTGTGTATATATACATATGTCCATATGTATGTATTTATACACACACACATATATAGATATCACTGTCCTGCCAAAACAACTACTGTGATTTCTTGAAATAAAAATATCAGAAAAGATATTTTCAGAAAATATCAGAAAAATATCAGAAAATAGCAAAATAGAAAAAGCAATAATAGAAATTTTCAACTCCTAGACAATCAGTAACAGTTTTTTATTTAGAGTTAAACTTCTACTATGAAAATTACCCCCACTGGTCAGACCACTGCTAAGGTTGGTAGGGAAGCTGGACTCTGGCGGCTCTTCCAGGCTTGGGAGTGACCACTATAGCTGAATCAACATCTGGATGAACAGACCCACAGCAGGGAAGGTCAAGGGCTTTAGTCTGCCTGACTTATCAATGAGTTCTGAATGGTATTTCTCTGGATAATTAGCCATACGTTTAGCTCACATGAGCCAAACACCAATTCTACAATCCATTCATTCGGTAAGTTTTAATCGTTTTTTTTTTTTTAGTTTTTTTAATTCTTTCAAATTAATATGAGGGTACAAATTTTAGGTTACATTGTTCTCACTTCCAGGGTAAAGTTCCATTTGTAGAAGACCCCTCACCCAGGGGGCGTGTTATACACCCTCACTATGTGCACTTTAGGTGAGATCCCACCTCATGTCCTCCCTCCTTCTGCCAAATGTCTCCCCCTTCCCCTTCCCCCAGAACTGGACTATATTAGCCTTTTATTGTTCTCATGAGCATGCAATTGTTTATATATTGATTTCATTGGTATGGAATACATTGGATATTTATTTTTCCATTCTTAAGATACTTAAATAAGAAGAATGTTATTTCAATTCCACGTTCATTCAACAAATTTTAAATGTTTCTTACAGGACCGAGACTAGGGTGAGACAAAGGAGCCAAGTGCAGTATCTTCATTCAGAATTTTGTTATTTTGCTCATTACAAAATTCTTGTATTAATTTTGATTTTTTAAAATAGTGCATTAAAATATTAGTTATCTTGATTATTGAGATCTTTGACATCACCTTGAATTTTATACCCATAGCAAAGTACCTCACTTACCCCACACTAGTCTGGGCCCTGGTTTATCATGTGCATGGCATTTTGCTAAGGCTTTCCCACTCCAGTCCTGCCACTTCCAGCTGTGTGACCTCCATCAGACCATTCAACCACCAAAGACTTCTCATCTGTGATCTAGAGGGACTGACTGTCACCCACCTCAGAGCACGGTTGTAAGGTAAAGAAGGTAAAGTGCACAAAGCATGCAGGGTCCAGGATAGATGGCAGCAATCACGAGTTGTGGTTCTATTTCAATGGGTGGAGGGAATAGTTCATAACTCTGGGCTACAACACTGGTTCCCCAGGGCTTCCCAGGATATAGAAATGCAACACACTGTGTGCATTTGCATAACGATGTATGAGAAACAGGGCCAGGCACTCGCCCCCAGGAAATGCAAATTCCTTTTCAAACTGCTTCCGGAGCTCCACACTGAGTTCTGTCATTCAGAATCTTAAAAGAAGAATCTGTGACAAGGGAGTAGTTTCCAAATGACCTGGAATTTTATTACCTAGATTCCAGATATCAATTTGGTTTATCGTAGGGGAAGAGAATTAAGACAATTGTTTGTGGGGCCGCAGTGGTAATTCCAGCACTCTGGAAGGCCAAGGTCGGTGGATTGCCTAAGGTCACAAGTTCCAGACCAACCAGAGCCAGAGCTAGACCTTGTGTCTAAAAATAGCCAGGTGTTGTGGCAGGTGCCTGTAGTCCCAGCTCCTTGGGAAGCTGAGGCAAGAGAAGTACTTAAGCCTAAGAGTTTGAGGTTGCTCTGAGCTGTGATACCATAGCACTCTACCAAGGGTGACAAAATGAGACTCTGCTCCCCCTCAAAATAATAAGCATTGTTTGAATAATTCATACATACTTGGCACTGGGAGGACCTATCCAGTTTTCTGAAAACTCACTCTGAAACCACGGACTAGCTGAGGATTTATCCTCTGCGCATCCACGCGTATACACACACATACACACACACAGAGTCCTCCTTATTCATGGTTGGGAAGTGTCTTAGAATTTTGTTTCTACATGTAATATATCTTTTCTTTGCTGTAGGAATTACGTCTCAGATTTGTCAAAAGAAGAAAATACTGTCTTGTTTCTGGGAAATAAATCTGCTCTCCTAGTGGAACTCACTTAAACCAGCAGACAGAGACGATGGCAGGACTAAAACACAACTAAAACATTCAGCTTTTCTACACACTTCTTCTGTCTAGTTAACAACCCCGAGGGAAACACATCACTAATGCAGGAAGTCTCCATGATGTTTAAGTTCCTCTGGTATTTCTTTTCATCTAACTAATCCTGACAACACGTGGGCCCTGGTAGATTGCTAAGGCTGCCTCCCACACGTGCTGAAATTCACTCATCCATCTGTCAGGTATCTAGTGAGTGCCTCTTCCACGCCAGGCGCTGTGTTAGGCATGGGAGACTGTGTGGTGACATGAGTGAGAGCGGTTCTTTGTTTTCACAAAGCTTAGAGTTTAACAGGGCTGGGAGACAGCAAACAGATAATTAAATCCACAAGAAAAGTATCAGAGAGCTAATGTGCCACAGAGAGAAATAAAATCAGATAATATGATAGTTACAGTGAGGAAGGTCGGCCTTGAGCTGGGGTGTTCAGGGGAGGAGGTGACATTCAGTTTAGGCTTGAATGATGAGAAAGAGATGCCAACTGACAATCTGGGGAAGGGTTCTGGGCATACCTAGGAAGTGACACAATTGCACACCTTCACCTATATCACTCATGGGTGAATGGACCCCATGTCTGGGTGTGGCAGTGCAGGCTTCACAAAAACATAACCTTTTGTCTTGGCCCCTTGGCTTCTACCAGATGCTAACACAGCCATCAGCTATCACAGGGTCTCTGGAAGAATGATGAAGAAATCTATTCTTCAAGGATTAAGGCCAAGGAGAACTGAATGTAGTGGCATAGGCTTTCTCTGTGCTTGTCTGAGATTGAAACTGACTTTGGGAAGTGGAAGGTGAAGTTTTGTGATAATGGCACTAGATTACCTAAGTGAATGAGGAAGGAACTTGCTCTAGGCTTGGAAGAACAATTCCTAAAGGACCAAGAGCCAGGGGGAAGAAGAGGAGGGGGAAAGGATCAGACAAGATTAGCTTAACAGGAAGGAGTAATAGACCACTGGCCCTTAGGATCCTGTCACTTCCTACAACACATGTCATGTCCCATGGAGTGAACTTTGGAAATGTCAAAACAATCTCTCTAAATTCCATCCTCTTCATCCATAAAGAGTGCCTTCCTCCTTGGGTCATTGGGAGCATTAAATGAGAGATCTGTGTTTATATCCCATGAGTTAAAAGACATTGCCCACTACAGAACAAAAGACAGAAAAACTGATCTCTGTCCTCTGCCCCATCCAAGGTTGAAGGATATTTGTTGTCCTGAGGCTGATATGATGTTTTCCTGCTTCTATCTCTACTCATTTGAGTTCAAGTGTCTTTTTGTATAATCCAAGCAGATAAATATTATAAGTTTTATTTTTCTTTGACTAGGGATACTTGACTCATTTTCAAAACAAGACTGTCAAGATTATCAAGGAACACAGTCCTACTGGAGTTTGTCCAGAGAATGCAGGCCAGTCATGGGGACCCTTTGAGTGTGAGACTCTCACAGGAGTTCTTCAGTTAATCCCATTTAGAACTTGGAAACAAGCAGAAAATTCTTCTGTTGTCCCAGGGCCCTGTGCCATTTCTAAAGGGAAAGATTGATTTAAAATTTCCTCAAGTTAGAATTCACTTCCCCGTCCATGGGAGAATCTAAAAGAAGAATGGTTTTACATGGTCCTTAGTCACTCACATTAGAACTCAAGTCGAAAAGTTTCTTGCCTGAAAGTGTAGTGAATTAAAAAGAATTACTATATTCACAAGCTGGAGCCAGAAAACCTGTTATAAAATATAGCCCTGCTACCTAGAATCTCAACCATCTTTAGGTTTCTATATGCCTCACTTTCCTCAACCCTAATATGGGAATAAAAATAGGACCCAGCCTCACTGGGCTCCTGGGAGGCTTAAATTAGTTAACATTACAAAACACTTAAAACAACATGTACGCAAGAGAAATCACCTTTAATGAGGCTTAGCTATACCATAACTACTACTATCACTATTCAGCCATAAGAAAAGATGGAGATTTAACATCTTTTATGTTTACCTGGAAGAAGTCGAAACACCTTCTTCTTAGTAAAGTATCTCAAGAATGGATAAAAAAATATCCAGTATACTCAATACTAATATGAAACCAATATATAAACAACTACACACCACATGAATGATAAAACACAAATAGAGGCTAGTAAGAGGAAGGGAAGGGGGAAGAAGAAGGGGAATTGGTGGGAGGAAGGAGGGCACTTGGTGGGATCTCACCTAATGTGTACAATGTGAGGGTGTTCAGTACACGCCCTGGGTGGACACCTCAACTACAAGTTGAACTTGACCTTAGAAGTGAAAACCATGTTAAAAAATTTGTAGTCTCATATTAATTTGAAATTTTTTAAAAAGACTATAACATAAAAAAGAAAAGACTTCAATGTCTTCAATGTCTTCAAGAAAAGACATAAGGCAGTTAGCATAGTATTTGGCATTCAATAATAACCCAATAAATACTCAATAAAATAATGTCATTATTTGTTTTCCTGTCGAATTTTCCAGTTCAATGTCAACATGTTCACTCAGTGCTCAGTTAATGCTCGCCAATGCCACTTTGGTCTCTGAGCTTGTTTTAGCTACTCTGACTGAAATGAGATCTAAGAATAAACATAAAAACCAATCACCTATGAGGTCGGACAGTTAAGTTCACAAGCTCATCCAAGAAAAAGTGCTACAGACCTTATTAAAGTCACCATATGGCCAAGAGGAATATGTTGAAGGTGACGATAGTGATATTCAGCAGTGAAGTATGTAGTACTTTTTCTAGGATGAGTTCGTGAACTTAATTGGCCAACCTTGTATGATGGCTCTGAAGGTCATTCCAGAAAAAAAGTTCCAGAATTGCTTTGAAGGGTGAACCAGACAGTGACATCAGTGCGTGTCTTCTCAATGGAAATACCTGGAAAGGGCCCATAGTAATGTTCCTCCATAACATAAGTAGTACTTTCTCTAGGATGAGTTAATGAACTTGATCTTCAAACCTCATATAAAGCCACTTTCAAAATACTGAAATAAAATATACCAGGCTTCATTGTCACCTCCTAGCTGAGGGCACGTTGATGACCAGCCATTCTACGGCACACCCAGGGCTGGGGATAGAGACTAAAAGGAGATTTACAGGAGATTGAAACTCTGAATCCCTGCTGTTCACTCCCCAGACTTTTTCCTTTGTCACCATCTCCAAGGGAAAGTCCTTAAATCAGTTGAGTCTAAAACCCAGCACTTTTTGTGCATAACTGTGATTCACTGCACATTTGGTTAGAATGATGGTGTCTATTATCTATTTTTCCAAGACCCATTAATTTTCTAAGAATTCTTAGACTCCTAGGCTAATATTATGCCCAGCAAGATATCACTCATAAATGTGTCCAAACTTATTTTATGACAGGAATATAATCACTAAAGTATGAATGGGTTCCTAATAATCACGATGACAAATGAAGGGGGTTAATTAAAAATATAAACCATTTTGTAAACTCTTTTCATCTTTCAGTAATTTTTACTATGAGGAGCTGAGTTTGTGGAGAGATAAAAGGCTTAAGAAATTTCCTGAGGGTTTGAGAAACTTTCTTAGCAACTGAGCTGTCTACTTTCAGATGTTACATAAGTAGGTCACCCACACCCTCTCTCAAAGGTTACTTACTAGCATGCTTGACAGGCAAGAGGGCCACGTGGATCAAACTTGAACACAACAAAACTTAAGACATCATTGGTATTTATGGATAGGTTCTTTAAATGGGCATCATCTAAAAACCTGGGATTGAGATGAATCGTGCCTCATGCCAAGACAATGCTTCTTTAGATATATTATCCCCAACATCACTTCTCTTGTATTATACAATATTCAGTACAGGACCAAGCACAGAAATTTGTCAAGTATTTTATGTTGACAACAAAGATAAAAATCTGAATCGCTAATATATAACTTTTATTACATATTAGCTTTTTTTCTCCCATTTTTCCTTATCAAATGTAAGTTCTAAGGGAACTAATAATTAGTATTGATTCTTAAAAAAAAAAGGTACTAATTTTCGTTCAGAATCTGTGAAAAATGAATAAACTTTTCAGGCCCAACAGTACAATTTCAGACATGCATCACTGACTTTCAGGATTTGTAATGGCAAAAATCAAAGGGTTTCTTTCCATACAGCTTACACTTTAAAGTTGGCTAGTGCAGGATGAAAACACATTTCAAAAGAAAATTCTCCAACAACCTACCCAATTATCCATTTTTAATAAAGTCACATAAATAGAAGAAATCTATAGATGCTTAAAAAGAAAACTTCCTAAGTTATAGTTGCAGACAAGATGGTCTTCATCATAAAATACTGGTGAGCAAAGGAGGCAGCTTCTCGGGGAAGTGAAAGCATATTAAAGTCATCTTCATTATAAGCATAGCCCTAAATAACACTTGAGCTCTCCTTGGCAGTGAGGCAAATGTTTTTCAAATAAGGAATGGAAATTTCTCAGGGTATCTAGCTAAGTTGTATCTTGTAGCTGTATAGAAACATTGCCATTCTGTTAAGAGTAATAGAAAGAGTAAGGATCAAAATGCTTGTCTAGAAGGGCAACCAGCTTACAAAAACACATTTATCTGTGTACTCTTTTGATTATTTCACAGTAGGAATAGATGAATTTGGAGTTTAGGAATACTCCTGAAGAGTGCCAAAGTAGTTTAGGTCACGCTGTAAATTTTTCCTGAAATTCTCTTCCAAGGTTATGCTGAGGACTGAGAAGAGAATCCTTCAAATGATTCCAGGAGTAAACTATAATCTGTTATGGAAAAAATAAGTAAAAATTACATTTCCCAGACTCTGCTTAAGGGTTTCCGAAGGCCGAAGGCTTGCCAATACATGGAAAACACACTAGTTGTACTGGGAGCCTGGAACTCAGGGAAGGAGTTCTAACGGTGGGACTTCATCCAGATGGATGATGTGGGCAGAGTCTTCCCACTTTGTCTAGAGAACAATAAACTTTGCAAGGCTGGCTTCCTCAGTGCTGACCTCTAGAGGAACAAAGTCATCCCCATCCTATTCATTTGTGAGAGGCAGCCTAGGACCAGGGGAAGCTCAAGCTAGGTAGGCTTGGGTTGATATGCTCATCCTCCTGCTCTCTACCTGAGTGTCACCTACTCACTCTGTGCCTCGTACTTCCTCATCTGTGCGACACTGATAATGATGACCTTCAATACTGTTGTGAAGGCTAGAGATAATGACAAGAAGTGTGCTTGGCCACTGCTGTTTAATGCTATAGATCACAGATGCTGGCTACCTAGGAAGCTATTTTGTGACTATTTCGCTAACTTCCACTTCACACCTCTCCCTGGGAGCTACTTCTATGACAGAAATAGAATATGCAATGCATTAAAATTCTCTTAGACCTAAAACATTCTCCTGCATGTCTATTTGTGTTTTTAATGGGTAAATTCCAGGACACATCATAATTACCACAAATTCAACCCAATCTCCTATCTGCTCTGCATTTATAGGAGAGATACAATTACACAAATTTCGAAGTGCACATTCCAGTGCCCTTAGCCAATCAGGGGAGGGCTCAGGGTTCCATGGGAGAAAGAAATTCCTATACCTTGGGGGGTTCTGGATTCTCAAAGTGGAAATTGAGTCTAATCCATAGCTAGTGAGGATGTCTCTTCCCTGGGTTTTTTTGAATCCTCTTTCTTTGCTGGTCCCTTTTCCTCACTGCATAAGCATGTAAAGTCTCCCTTTCTTAAAACAAAACACATGACAAACACAAAAAACTCTTATCTCAAGTTTCTTTGCAGGTATGTTTGAACTTCTTTCTTCTCACCTCCAAACATGTTTGGTGAAAAATCTCAATCAGTCTTCTATGTTTCCCACTCATTCTTCCACCCAGGGCAGCCTGGTTCTCCTCTCATTACTCTACTGAAATTGTGCTCATTCAAGAGCCGAAGGCCTCCTGACTGTCAATTCCAATGGCCAAGTCCACTGCACCCACCCTATCTAATGCCTGGGACCCCGCTGATCATGTGCAGCTCTCGAAACTCCTAACACCTTTGGCTTCCACAACCCTTCAGTGTCCTAATTCTCCTCACATATGCCTGGTTCCTTCTGTAACTTTATTCCCCCTCTTCCTCCCCAATCCTTGATTGTGAGTTTAAGGCTTCATTTTCAGCCTCCTGCTGTTATTACTTCATACATTCCCCTTGGGTGATATGATCTCTGCTCCACAATCTTTATGCTTCAGTTTCCCATGACCACAGTTCTCCCCCGATTACACCTGACCTTCAGATTCTTACACCGAAGACCTGCTGAAAACCTCCACTCAGATGTTTCCCGGGCACCTCAGGATTGATAATATCTTCTTCTACCCTCACCATGAAGTTCCTCTTGGAATTCTCTCAACTATTGGCACCATCAACCAAACAGCTGCCCGAACAGAAATCCCAGAGTCACTCCTCTGACTTGTCACTCCCACCTGTCAATTCTCATGCCCTGTCGATGTAATCCCCTTTGTGGTGCTTTATTTACTTCTTCCCTTTTAATCTTATTACCCCTGCCTGAACTCAGGCACTCATCTCTCACTTAGGCCCCTAACTAGCCTCCCATGACAAATCTTACCTCCCTCACAGCTCTTGAACAGGTAGGTACAATAGTGGAGTAACAAATAGTGGCAAAGTTACATAATGCTTATTCCAGAAGGATCTTGTCTACACTTTGCACTTCTTTATTATTCTTGCCCAGACATAGCTCTCTCAACTTCCCGATGATTCTAAGAGCTGATACCCTTCTAATAAACTCCTTTTCTGCTTGATTTAAACAGCCCACATATATGTTCTTTGCCATGAAAACGCCTCTAATACACAAATCCTTTTACTCTCTATATAATTATAGATTTTTGTCTTCTGGATTGGTCTATGGCTTCCAACAAGGGCAGCGATCATCGCTATGTATTCCATAAACTGGGAACTCATACATATGCCCTCCAGCCACTGATGTAGTGCCTGATGGACAGTAGGCCCTTGAGTGCTTGTTCTTAGCATGAATAAGTCTTTAGTGGCTTTTTCTATAAGACATGTGATTTATTCATGATGCTATGAAGTTAAAGTAGCACACCTCTTCTCTTAACTTCATTATCTTAATTTTAGCCTTAGAATCCCCCAACACACACACAAATTTCTCACAAATTAGAGAAAGCAAATATTCTGGAAGGTCTCACTGAATCACAAACCTGATCCTTTGGTTTCTCCATTTGTTATATCTGTATACAAAAACTTCTTCCCAGGGCAGGCAAATATCTTTACCTACTTTTAACCATCAAGGCAGGCGCTATTGCTAGCTCACACCTGAGTACCTTAGAAACACCCGCTCTCAATAGCTAGTTCAAAGTCTGATCCTCTTTTGCCAAAAAATACTTTCAGATCCAGCAGCGCCACTCTCAAGGTTGCATTGTGATTGTTTGTGATGGCAGAAGATCAAGAGACTCAGGCAGTGTGACGGGTAAATAATCCAAAAGCTATTTTCCCACTGGCATGTCAGGGATGAAATAGGCCATGTATCAGCAAAGTCAGCTATGACACTGCTTCACTGTTCTACTTGGAAATTACAACATAAGCATCTAAAGTCTCTGAAGTCTTATTGTAGGAAAGATTATTAAACACAAGTCTTTTAATAGAGGAAAAAAATGTCAACGTTTTTTTAAAAAATCAATCTCATCAAGAGCTTTAGAGATTGATTACATTCACAAGGTTTGCTTACACCATATTCTGTTTGTCAGGTGTTGTAGAAGGGATGTGATCCCTGATGTGATGTGAAAAATGTAATAGTCTGAGGAGGTGATGGGATGGAGACTCTGAAAGGAGATGCTAATAAGATTTACAGGGTGGAAAGTGAAAGTTATGGGGGAGGGAGGACGGAATGGAGAGGTTCATGTCACCAGGGAGAAAGTCATGGAACGATTTAAGAAAGTGCCAGATCTTAAAGCATGGACAGGATTTAAATAGGCCAGGATGGGACAAGGGAATAAAAATATCAGGATTACATAGGTGCACACAGAATAAGAGGCAAGAAAGTAAAGGGTATGTTGAGTGATCAGCACATTAGGAATTAATGGAAGAGAAGTGCAGAAATAAAGCTTGAGACAAATCATGAAGGACCTTGAATGCCATGCTAGGTAGTTCATACGCTAACCTGTGGGCAACTGCTAAACATCAAAGGATTCTTAACAGGAGGGCATTTCTTCTCTCTTATATTTGGAGGGTCCAGCAACTATGGACATACATTAGAATCACCTAGGGAGTATGTTCATTCATTAGCGTGTTTATTTTTTAATCAGTGACAAGACTGGCCCCTTTTCTGGTCTAATAAATCACAATCTCTTGGGGTAAGAGCTGGATATCACTATTTTTAAAGAACCTTTTGGGAACCACTGCATAGATGAAACAGGGTAGTTCATGTGACAGAAACTTTTGATATTACTGTAAAAGTTCCTTACTCCTAAATAACTTCCTCACTTATTACTAGCCATCTATTCTTCTGTATGAAGCACTATCTTTTTCCTATGATAGATAACCAGGGAGATAGGTGAATATGTAATTAAATACTCCAAGAATACAGAATTGAATGCATAAACATGGGTTTATATGATTTAGTTAAGACAAACATTAAAAAACTGAGAGAGAATACTGGGATAGTTGTCAGGTGTGAAACTTGGGGTTGACCAGCAAGGCTGCCCAGGACAAGTTCAACTGCCTGCTGGCTCTACTCACTGAGATATTCATGACGTCTATTAACATATATGGATTTCACTTTGTAAGACAAACCAAATATCGTTTGTTTATTAAGAAAGAGAAGTGGGACTGCTGCTGGGGTGACCTACCAAAAGAAGTTCTGCTATTTTAAGAACCAGAACTTTTTAAGAGTACCGTATCCCAAGATGCAAGTCACAAAACATGGTAACTCCAAGTCACAAAACACTAAAAGTATGAAGATGGGAACAAAAGCATAAAGTCCTATGACAAGAAATTATTTTTTCCTCTCAACACATTGTGACCTCAGTTGACTTCTGCAACTATGAGAAGGGAAACATCCTAAAATCCCCAGGTGTCCTACTGGGGTTCAGGCTGGAAGCTGGGTAGCAACTTCCCATTCAGCAAGTCCAAGGTAAGCAGGGAGAAACCCAGATCAGGCATGGCCTTTAATAAAGGGAGGTAAGCCAGATAGAGTCTACACATAGAGAAGTCAGTCAAGAGGGTGGGGTGCAGGCAGTTATCAGCAACCCGGGCAGGTTAAGTCCCAAGTGAAGAACTCAGGCCAGGGAACTTAAGGACTCGGATTGGTTGACAAGGAGGCCAAGGATTAGGGACCTGCCCAAGAATTTAAGGGATGAGAGATCAGTTTGCCTGGGGTCTCATGGAAAGGGACTAGTACCCCCAAAACGGAGCCAGTTGATGCTAAGCAGACAGAGAAGTGGGACACAGCACGCTGGGGTGGGAGAGGGATGAAGCAGAAAGCAAAGCACTCCTGGCAAAACCCAATAAAGAAAAAAGTGTGCTCCATTGGGAAAGACTATATGCTAAGTCCGAAACTCAGTCTTATTTACATACACAGTTCATTCAGGTACACAAAAATGAGACAAGGCTCACTGCTGCTTATGCTAGAGACAAATGATAAGAAAAAGAAGGTGAAGGTCCTTTCTCTGGTTGGAATAAAGAGCAAATTGCAAAATATCAAAAGAAAATTATGCTCTCCTTAGCTCCCTGGAAGCTGTGTTGGAAGGCTGTCTAAATTGAAACAACTAAAGTTTATTTATGATGTTTAAAATGTTGATAAAATACAAATCTAGTAGTACTAAGAATAAGAATAATATCAGGTTCTATGTAGAATGCGATCACCGTGTGTTAAACATATTATTGTACATAATGTTCACAATGATCTTATGAGATAGGCAATTTTACTATCCTCATTTTATACCCAAGGAAACTGAAACACTGGATAAATAACTTGCCCAAGTCCACACATCTTGAAAAGGCAGAGCCTGAGTTCTAATCCATGCTGTCTGGCCACAGTGTTGTATTAACCACTAGGCTTAAGCTGTTCCTCATGATAAGGAGCTACCTTTGCAGGGGTAGAATGAACCAGAAGCATGCAGGAAAATGCATAAGGACATTCTCATGATCTAACATAGGAGTCATTCACTCCTATGTGAATTCAACAAATTCACTCATTCAATAAATATTTAGTGAGCCTCTACTTTGTGCCAGGCCCTTTTCTATATGTTAAAGATTGTAGGCAGGTTAAGATCTCTACATAACTGAAAGAGTAAATAAATGCAACACAGTGTGGTATAAAATGTAGCATTTTGTGGGTTTGGTAGGCCCAGAGCTCTGCATCTTTGGAATCTGAGTTCTTCCACATCTCTAGAATATAATTAGCTCTCTGATGAAGAATTTCTAACATAGGAAAGCTAGCTCTAGAGTTCAGGTCCCAGGGGAGACACAACATTTGCAGAGAGGGAGCAGTGCTAGAGGAAAGAACTGGTCGAGAGCCAAGGAGATGAGGCCCTGCCCCTGGGCTGCCCCTACTTAGTCTGTGGATGACCCCCCAAGATTTAGGATCTGGGCTCCCAAACAGAGCCAGGGAGAAGCAAGGCTGTCCCCAGGCATAGCACACCATAGCCATGTTCACCCAGGCAGCAGTAATAGTCAAGCCAGCACCAGGGAATGACAGGTGATATTGCAGAGATAACTTGGCCAAATTCCTGGGTTGACCTTCTCTCCCCAAGGCATCTAAGAATGTGCCAGGCTTGCACTTCTGCTTAGAGAGCTCCAGCCAAACACTCAGCACAGACAATGCAAGACCAAGAAGCCCACAAAAACAAGAATCGCCTGTGAACTTGGTGATGTGAGGATGGGATGCTGAATGACTCCACAAAGGCAGGACAGGAGTGGTCATCTACAGGAAGGAGAGGACAGGCCCTTCTCTCCCAGGAAGTCCCCTTGGGATCCGGTCCAGACTTATGGCTCCAGCTGGGCCTCAAGAAGCACCAGGCAGGATTTATGACTGTTAATAATAACTGGCACATGACTGCATGCAGAACCGAAACACAGATGGCCAAATAGCCAAGAGTGTCCTTAAAAGAGAAGGGATGAGTTTGGGTGAAGGGAGGGGTGCATATCAGAAAGAGACATGCATGCATTTCCAATCTGAGCTCGGTAACTCTGCTGCGCCCTCACCTACCCCTTGGTAATGCCAGCCCTGAAGCCTGCCTGCCTCAGATGTATCCCTTGCTGTGAGGTACAAAAACTATCCAGACTTTTCCTGTATTAGACAATTTCTCAAACCTTGACCCCTACTGTGGAAAAGCAATGAAGGGCTTCCCTATAACAGGTGCTTCCAATTTCCCCTTTTTCCTCCTCTTAACCTGACGAATTTTTACAGCTGCCTTCCTCTCCCAGGTGGCTTAGTGTTCCAAATGTCTGTTTAAAGAGCAACGTCTGAATTTGGTTTTATCTCCCCTCCTTTCTTCCTAAGTTCCTCCAAAGGCTTCCTCATAGTGGCAGGTTAAAGGCACTACGCCACAGTGTCCCCAAGTGAGAGTGATGCCAAACTCCACTCACTGTCTCTTTTAAATTATAATTATTTCTATGTGAGCCCAACCATGGTCTCCAAGAATCCTCAGACGAAGGGGTCCTGACCCCATAGCTGGCATTAGGAAAATGGAACGAACAGTTCCCATTCAGTCAAGCACCACTACTCAAAAGGGTTCCAAGATTTTCTGAACTGTGAATGAAGAAAGATGATTTTTTTAAAGGATAAATGAATGAATAAAGATGGTTCTTATAGGATAAAGTAGATCCTTTCTTTCCTGAATTTAATACAAATCTAAGATTTAGAAACGAGTTGGGATTTGAATCTGACATAATTCCACTTCCCATGAAATCAGGAAAATAAAAAATATTCTACAAAAAGCATAGAGAAAAATCAAGAAAGCAGGGCAACCTTTGGCAAAACTAGAAAGATAAAATTGGGCTGCAGTGCTTGCTCACCAGCTCTAGTGCAGCCACCTTTCCCTGGGGAGCCCTTGTGTGGTCTACAACCCAAGCCAACACGCCACTAGGTCAAAATTTATCTAATCCTGTGCCCAGTGAAGATACAGCATATTTCAAAATGGCTGTGAATTAGGACACTGGAACTATAATCAAAAATGCTTAGGGACCTAATACTGTAAATAAACCAAAGAAGTGAACCTCAAATAGATTTTTGGGCAGCAGAGAAGATATTGACAGACAGGGTGACTTTTCCAACTACCCCCAGATTTGATCCTCCTGTGATGAAATTCTAATTTGTAGATTGTTTTCCAACTTAACTCCCTGCATCCCTGCACTGGGATTTAGCATTTTTCTGTCCACTGTAAATTAACCTACTGAGCAAGAACATATAAGAAGTGTCATTTGTGTTCCAAGTACTTGTGGGCAAAAGTCTCTGAAACCCACAACTTTCTGTGGTGGTTCCAACAAGTGGAGGGTGATGGAACCAGTTTGAATGGGTCTCTGCAGCAAGATAAAGTAAATTTACAGAGTAACTTGTAAATAGTTTGCCAAACTTCAGCCTGGAATTATTTTATCATCTTTAATTTACCAACCTTGAAAGAGGTTTATAAGGGAAATTCTTGGTGATGGCTTCTCCACAGACAACCATAGCAACTAGCACACACCTACCTCACTGTCCTAGAGTCTGGAGGGATGGTTAGATCCAAGTTCTGGCCTTTGAAAAGTCAGATCTGTAACGACTGAAGCTTAACCTGCCTGCTCCACCCTGGTTTGTTCAGTGGAGAATGAATTAACTTCCCCAGCCAAGCCAGTAGTTCCACTCCTGAGCCAGAAAGCAGTGGCTGTTAGAAAGAAAGCAAAAAGCAAAGCCACAGTGCCTTCATTATACTATAAAACTGTAATCACTTTTTGCTGTAAGCATCTTCCTGTTTTCCCTGAAGGAGGACTGTTCAACTGCCATGCTAGGGCAGAGGTGCCAGCGCAGCAGCAGGCATTTCCTGTGGGTCTGGGAGGCAGTTGTGTTCACAGGTTGTGGCATGCCTGCTGACCCAGAGGCCCCCATCCTGACAGAGGGCTGGGGGTGGTTTGAGGAGTGACGATGGCTTCCTATTCTCAGGGCCAGCACTAGGTGAGGCAAGCCAGAATCTGTTCCCTCTCAGAGTCATGTGAGTGGCTCCTTCGCCGCAGCCCTGGCCCTGCTCAGGACCTACAGTACAGAGGGGTGTGTGTGCATGTGTGTGTGTGAATCTGCATGTGTAAACATACACAGTAGAGGTTGCTGGATCTCAAAGTGTGATCCCCCCCACCCCCGACCAGCAGCAGCAGCCTCTAGGAATTAACTAGAAATTCTCAGACCCACTGAATCAGACGGTCAGTGGGTGAGGCCTGGCAACCTGTATCTTAACAAGGCACCAGGTAATTCTGATGCAGCTAATGGTTGTGAAGCACTGTGCTAGAGAATGAGGCTCTCAAAGCAATCGGTCAGGTGGTATATGTAAGACCATCTCCCAAAATGCTTCCCACACAAGCAGAACAGAGAAAGGGTGCTGTGCTGACATTACAGAGACTTTCCTAAAGCCATCGGCAGAGTAGGAAGCCCTCTGACAATAAACCAGGAATTGCTTTTCCCCAGCTACTACTAAGGAAACTGTGGTAGTCAGGACTTGGCAATTATTGGAAATAAATGAAGATTACCACTGAAGTAGCTCATTCCTGTTTCTCCTCCTAACTAGACAGTTCACAGTTGCCCACTCAGTGACACTGTGCGACATAAAGCGGCCATTTGAATGTTCTAAGACTGCGATTTCTCCCTTTGTAGAATGGGGCTGGCATCACCTACTCATGAGGGTTGGAGAAGTGAGGGCAGGGAAGCCTTGAGAGGTAGCTTGAGGCAGAGTGAGTTGTGTGACAAATTCCTTCACGGAACCACACCTGGGCTCCATCCTTCTCCAGGGAGCCAGGTTGGAGGATCACGGCCCTGCAATCAATTGAGGGGAAGGGGTTTAGCTGGTTTCATTTATGGTGCAGTGTTTTTTAAAGAAGGCTATTTTCCAGTCCAAATGATCTGAGGGATCATGTGTCTAAATAGTGGTGACACAAGAGAGAGAAAGGGAAGTGAAGGCACCTAACACCTGCCCTTGGGTACCGAGAACCATTTACTCTTTACTATAGAAATGGAGGTAAGAAGACACTTCTGAAGACCTCACATTTAAACTTTGTCCCTGGAACACAAACCTTCTGAGGTAGTGAGGCAGTGACCAGTGTCCACCTGCTCAATGACCTTTGGCACTCCATCATGGACTAGGGCTCCTCTTTTGTCCAGTGCTGGACTATAAGCGGGAGTGTGAGGGTGAAAAACAGTCAGGCCCAGGTTAATGTGAGGTCTTAGCACTAAGGTCCTATCACGGAAGCCTGGAATCATTTCTGCGAGGCTGAACCAGTGCCATCCACCCCCCAGCTCATGAGTGTGGAGTGAGAACGTGTCTGCTGAGGACCAGAAGGGCCCACGACCTGCAGGGGCCACACAGCTGGTGGGCGACCATCACTCCTTCCATTAAGGGGTCCTGGGGTGAGGGGCAAATTCTCAGAGCTTCTACCACAGGCCCGGTAAACAAAGGACAGCCTCCGACGGTCTACTGCGCCATCCCTAGCAGCACAGCTGAGGGTTAGTTACAAGGAGGATCCGTGACTCACGCTTTTCCTGCCCAGGGGAATTAACTCCAAGATAACATTACCCATGTGGGGAAAAAAAAATGCCCAACCAGGAGAGGACAAAAGTTCCCCTCGGGCTCCTTTCTACCGAGCCCCCTTACCTTCCTCATTTAAAATCCACGGCAAAAACGCAAACACGGAGTCAAAGCCACAAGTGTTCTCTTCGAAGGCACAGGACCCAGCGGGCAGGTCCAGGGCACCAGCGAGCTGCAGGGCTGTGGGCACAAAGCAAGTTTCAGTTCGGGATCCCATCTGCGAGCGCTTGCACCCAAATGGGGGAGCCCGGAGGACCACCTGGTGAAAGTGGGGGGAAGGCGTGCGGGAGGGGCGGGAAGGGCGGGAGGGGGATGCACTCGCTCCCCTCCCCCACCCAGCACTCCCGGCGCCTCGGCTGCGAGACCCCACGCCCACCCCGCTAGTCTCCAGCGGAGGAGGGAGGCAAGCGGCTGCGGAGGACAGAGAGGCGCCCTCGGCTGGCCCAGCCCTGTACCGCCCGCCGGGCCCCGCAGGGGTGCAGGAGCGAGTCGCCGGAGCGCCCCCCGGGGGCGTCCCCTGGCCTGGGCCTTACCTTGCACTGCCAGGAGGACGCCCCTTAACAGCATGGTTGCGCTTCAGGGAGGAGGGCGGGGACGGGCTGCTCCTGGTAAAAGGATGCGTGGGAGCCGGGGTCGCCGGGAGCTCTGGGGACACGGGAACCCGGGGACTCGGGGAGTGAAGCAAGGCGTGCGATTGCAGCTGCCTAACTTGGCAGAGCGGCTCCGGAACAGAGGTGCCCGAACGCAGAGCGCGGCGCTGAGCTGCCGCCGCCGGTCAGTGGCCAGCTGGTCCCGGGCGACCACGGGGGCCGGGCAGGGAGGAGACAACTACACACTTTGGAAAGGCCGGCCACCACTGGCTGAAGGGGAGAAGCCGGCACGCAGCGCCTTCGCTCCGGATTTTAAAGCCTGGGACCAGACCCCTTGCAGACTCTGGGAAGGGGCAGGCCTTCCAGGAGCCTCTCCGCGTAGTCAGGACCCAGGCGCCCGCCCCGCCCATCCGCGGTGGGAACCAGCTTATTTCTGGGGACAGCCTCCCCTCTTCTGGCATGTCAGCCCCGCAGGGCTGGCCCTAATTTTAACTTCTCCCCAGAATGGAAGAGGGTGGAATTCTTCTAGGACAGCCCAGAGGAAAATGTGGGAACAGTTGGGAACAGCTTTATATCTGAGTTTCTGCACAGTAACCCTAACCCTGGAACTGCACCCTCCTTTTAGCCATTGGAATGTCTGGCATGCCTGGTGCTCAGCATTCCCTCCGTCCAGTGAAATGGGGGTGTTCCTCCTTCCCAAAGAACCATGGTAGACTGATTAGTAGAAGGGTCTAAACTGGGGAGCGGGTGAGCGCATTTCTGCCTTGCCCGTCCTTGAGGAGGTGGTTACCTCTGAGGTTACTATCTGAGCCCTAGGTGGGTTTCCAACAGATTCTCTTCCAGTAAACTTAGAGTTCTCTTCTCCTCCTCCTCGTTCTTTATCTTCTTTATAATTTTGTGCAGGCAATTTTGTGAAGAGGACAGTGGTTCTAAAACTGGAGGGTGCAACAGAGTGCCCTGGAGGGCCTGACCATCAGAGTTTCTGACCCAGTGGATCTGGACAGGGACCTGAGATCCTGTTAAGCTTCTAACAAGCCCCAGAACAAGCTTCCTACCAAGCTTCCAGATGCTGCTGCTAATGCAGCTGGTCTGAGACAACACTTTGAGCATCACTGGCCTAACAAATTCCTGTTCAGCCATCAAAGCCCTGCTCCACATCTTCATCTGGCTTCTAGACTCCTGGCTTTTCTTGTTTTTCATTGGCAGCTCCTCCTCAGTCTCCTTTGCTGTTTGTTCCCTATGACCTCTTCACACTGGAGTGTCTCCCTGTTCTGCCTTTAAATCTCTTGTTTCTTTCTCTACCTACTCCCTTAATGATTTCATCTGGTCTCATAGTCTTAATCCCAGCTATCAGCTGAGAACTCCCTAACTTATATTTCCAGCCCAGACTGCTCAATAATGCTAGACTCTTGGGACTCATTGCAACCTCAACATGTTCAATTGGATGCTCAGAGCTATCTCATAACGCATGTGTGCCAGCATGGACACCTATTCCTCCCCAAACCTGCCTCTCTGCAGCTGACCCATCTCAGTTAAAAAAACTATTTTCCTCCAGTGGCTCAGGAGAGAAAATAGAGGCATTTTCAGCTTGTCTTTTCCTCTCAAGGCATTACTAATTCTTATCACTTCTGGATTCAAAAACCAGCAGATATTGACTATGTTCTGTGTACACAGTGACACCTGATCCAAGCAGCTGTCAGGGTACTGCCTAGGGCACTGCAGTGGCCTCCTGAGTGTGGCCTCTTTTTGCCTGGCTCGTCCCAATTCTATTCTTAACACAGTCATCAGGGTTGTCCTTTGAATACAGAAATTGGGCTTTGTCACTCTTTGGTGCAAGACCTCACAACTTCCCTAATCATTTAGCAAAATCCAAAGTCTTCAAAATGACTTACCAGATCCTGTGAGATCTGCTCCCTTCCTCGCCCCATCACCCACTCACCAATTTCTCTGACCTTCACCCTGCTTACTCCCTGCCTCATGTTTAAGGATGACCTCTTTGCTCATCCTCAAACACAGCCCTACTGTCCTGTCAGAACTTTGCATTTGCTGTTTCCTTTGCTTGAAATGCTTTTCTGCAAATAGCCACATGACTCACTACCTAATGACATCTTCAATCAGATGTCACCTTTGGTATTAGAAATTTAATGGCATTCTCTGTAATAAGGAAAAAGTATCTTGGATCCTTTTTTAAAAGTTAGTACAAATTTCCATGAGTTTTCTGTAAGCAGTGACTCAAATGATCTAAAATTTGTTTTGTGTATACTATTTGTTGTGTGCGTATGTATGTTTTGCCAGAGGTACTAGCTAATAATAATGAACATTCATTGTATTTACTATTATAAATGTTTTGTAAAGGTAGTCTCATTTAACCTTCCCAAAGACTCTATGAGGTAGATATGTTTATTATCTCCATTTAATAGATGGGGAAACTGAGGTGCAGAGCTCAGTGACAGCAAGTACCAGTGATAAGATTCAAACCCAAATCGACTTTATTCCCAAAGCCTATTTTCTCTCTCAGTATAGCAGCCTGTCTCCCATGTCTTAGGTTCTTTTTAGCTTCATGCTTAATAGACAGTATTAAAAAGCTGATGGATTTCATCAAATTACTTAATTAAAAATTCAAAGACAAACATGAATTCAGTTGAAATCGCAAAACACTATTTTCAACCAGGCAAGTTTTCAGCTACTATCCAACTGGTATTCTTTGTCCAGGTGCCGATGGAGTATTTCAAACTTTTAGAATTGCCTTAGATTCCTGTTATGTGTTCCAAGTTATAGAAAAGTGAAAAACCTCAAAGCCCTGAAGAGATCACCAAGATACTTTAAATATGATTTAAAACTTCAAGATAAACTGGTTTATTGCCACCCATGGGAAGTAGAATCATTGTCCATAAACAGGAGTAAGTTTTCTATTTTGTGTATAATGGTGTGGTCCCAAGAACATATGATCCGCAGACACTGGCACAGGTAGAGGTGTCTGGGAAGCAGACTCTGATTTGGAGTTTAGTGTCAGGATGTTTCTCGGGGAGTGCTGTCGGGATCAGCACTGACGGAAGCGAAGGAGAGGAAGCAGAGTGGGCTGTGGGAGAAGTGACTCTGCAATGTTAAGTCCTGCACGATCTCTTCCAACCCCATAGGGAGCTCAAGAGTTAAAATGGCCCATACGACTTGTCTCACATTCAGCTGAAATGACTGGGCCTTTGTACTGCTGCCTCTGTCAGTCACTGGACGCGACCCACCTTGGTACGGAAGTGACCTCCAATGAGGCAGCTCTCCGTACTGAGGAGGATCCAGACAGGCCGCCAGCTGAAGGCTGATGACAACACTCCCAGCAGCTGGGACAACAAGTCCTTCCTTAAAGGGGGATGTGGACCGTTCATCAGTGTCCACCACAGGCATTTTGCAGACAACAGATTAAGTTGGTGGCAGGAAGAGAGCCAGGGAGGGAAGCCAGAGAATCCAGAAACCACCCACTTCTTTTGGTCACTAATTATGGAGTTCACATGGTTGTGGCACTCTCTTATCACTTGGGCAAACATGATCAAGCCCCAAGGAACCTAGAACACTATCTGCAAAGATTTAGCTTCATCAAATAATCAAACAAAGTGCTGGCCTATGGAAAGCATTGGGTAATTAGGAATTGTCACAGTTTGAATGGTGGCCTCCCCACAAGATATGTCCACATCCTGGAACCTACGAACATGACCTTATTTGGAAAAAGGAACGATGCTGGTATAATTAAATTAGGTGTCTTGAGATCATCCTGGATTACCAGGAAGTCCCTAAATCAATGGCAAGTGCCCTTTTAAGAGACAGAAGAGAAGTCACAGACACATGTAGGAGCAGGCCACGTGAAGATGGAGGCAGAGACTGGAGTGATGCAGCTCCAAGTCAGAGAAACTGGCGCCCCCGAAGTTGGGAGGGGCCCAGAGCTCTGGAGCTCTGCAGACACCTTGATTTTGGACGTCTGGTCTCCAGAAATGTGAGAGAATAACTTTCTGTTTTCTGAAGCCTCACCAGCTTGTGGCGATTTGTTCCGGCAGCTGTAGGAAACTGCTAACAACACAGATAGTGTTAGGCATTAAGCAGATGTGTGCCAGACACTTAGTAGGCATCATCTCATTTAATCCTTGCAACATCCCTGTAAGGGGAATATCATTATTGTTCTCATTTTACAAAAGAGGACACCAACCCAGAGAGAGTCAATTAACCCGCTCAAGGTCACCTGTCTCCCCAGCATGCAGCCAGCGTTAGATCCTGGACATCTGACTCTTCTGACCATTCAGGGCACTGCCCTGAACACTTCCCCTGTACACTGGCCTGTCTTTCCTGACAGGACTTGTCCTCCCCCCACACACAGAGCCCTGCTCTCCCTGTCCATGCCCGCATAACAATCACCTCCCGCAGAGCCCGGATGTCCTCTCTGCTTGGTGCCCCTCCACTCTCTGACCTCTTCCGGCACCCTTCACTGGTGGCTCTGCTGTTTATCACACCACTTTCAGCTCTGAGATCTCTAAATTCTTGCTTTGAACTTTCTGGGTCACAGAGAGGAAGGTGCAACTCCTCACAGGAGTCCGTGCTGCTCTCTATCCACTGTCTCCTCTCTGACCTGGGTGAGGCGTTAGAGGAAACAAGCTCATCTGTTGGAAGGCAGCAAGGGAGCTGGTGTTCATGTTGCAGCCTCACACACACTGCTGAAGCTGGGCCAAAGTGGAGGCTGCTTCATCACCAGCTTCCCCCATGTTTGCTCTCTCTCCTCTCTCATCATCCTCATGTAGTTCAGCAAACATCTCTGGAGCATCTACTGTGAGCTAGGGGTGAATGAGACACAGACTCTGCCTTGGAGACAGGAAACTGACCCACAAGGTCATTCCATATGATATGTGAATGAGATAGAACAAGGGCTGCAAACATAAAAAGCCTTGGGGCTGGGGAAGTCACATAAAGGAATGAAGTCATCTGGTATCAGGCAGGCAGTGGGGAGTGATGGGGCCTGTGGTGAACAGGAGCAAGCAAGCCCAGCTCCAGGGCATCACAGGGGCCAACTCTGCTCCATTTCCCCATTTTTTAAAAGAAGCCAAACACCCAGATATTTATATACCAGCTCTTGGTTTTCAAATGCCAGCCAGGAATTAATATAGTTAAGTCCCTGTGGGGGTAGAACAAAACCTATTGGGAGGTCAGGTTCAATTCTTGAGCTACAGTGTACAGCACTGAGAAAGACCCTAGCTAGAGACAGGAGTGAGGGACCCCGCTGCACCCGCCTCCCCAGAAGAGGTGGCTGAGCACACAGAATAATCCCATTCTATAGAAGAGAAAACTGCATAAAAAGTCTAAGTGACTTTTAACTAAGACCACATGTGTTCTTAAGTGGCAGCAACAGCAAGAGAACCCTCCAAACTGGCCAGTGTTTGGGTACATGGAAAGGACTTCACATACTCCAAGACCTGTGTGGATGGAAGGCCATTAATAATAATATTGATAGGATTCTTTTTAGTCATTGTTCTTTGTTTCATTTTCCTGTATATCTTTTTGAATAAAATTAACAGATATCTTTTTTTCCCTTCTCTTAATACGTGCATCTTCTCTAATCTGTGCATTTGGTGTGTTTCTTTTAATGTTTGACATATTCACTGGAATCCCATGACAAATGTGCGTTGACTTATAAGTATTACTATATTTATTTTGGTCCACTGCTATAAATTTTTGTGTTTGCTGGTGATCTTTTAAACACATCTCAAAATGAACTTTATAGACTCTTCAGAATGTTATTCAGATGTCAGACTGTAGGACTGTCTGTGATGTTTTGCTTTGTCTTGCTTTCATGTTGTCTCTCTCTCCACACATATACCCAGTGTGCCCCCATTCATTACTCACTATCAGGTGGACTTGAGCAGGTAAAATAATTCCAGGCTCCATGGCCTGTCCTGCCAGTGACCTCCATTGTTGCATTCCAGCAGGAGGTGTCTGTGGGCTCTGCCCTGTGGCTAGCAGTGTCCCTTGGTGACTGCCCAGCACCAGCTGTCTCTCACCCGCAAGGGATGTCATTCAGATCCACCACAGATCTGAATCATCCACTCTGAGGAACCAAGGCCTAAGGGTAGCCAGTTTTTACAATTCTCCTTTTATTACAAAATATATAGCCCACTGTTCAAATTGCCACACTCGGATGACCTGAACCCATAAAGAAGGTAGTTCTTTTAAAGTAAACATTTAAAAGGAAATAGATACTTAAATGGATGCTTTCTCTTTGTCATTAATCTTTTCTCCATCAGCTTACTTCAGATCCTAGCTGGAAATCAGACATCCTTCACCTCGGTCTGAATGCAACGTTTTGCTTTTTCATTTTTTTTTTAAATACATGTATTTTATTATTCTTCATTACATTATTTCCCCCCACCCCCCACCCCTCCGTGGTAAGACAGAATTGATTTACAGAAAAGAATACAGAAAACACCAAAGCTCCTGGTAGAGGGAGAGATTTCAAGTGGGGA
>CAUYRH010083196.1:0-22055 GCA_963574655.1 Perodicticus potto | reverse complement strand
TTTGCACTAGATTGTTTATCGCAGCTCAACTTACAATCGCCCAGACATGGAAATAACCTAAATGCCCATCAACTCAGGAATGGATTAACAAATTGTGGTAATGCACACCAAGGAATACTGTTCAGCATAAAAAAAAATGGTGACTTCACATCTTTTGTATTAACCTGGATGGTGTTGAAACACATTCTTCTGAGTAAAGTATCACAAGAATGGAAAAACAATTATCCAATGTACTCAATACTAATATGAAGCCAGTAGATGATCTAATATATGCCCATACAGGAGAAAAACTCATTTCAATTCAAGCTGGGGGGAGGGGGGATGAAGGGAAGGGAAGAGGGGGTGGGGTGGGGTGCTCCCACTGAATGGGCACGGTGTGGGGGTGTATGGCACACCTTTTGAGTGAGGGTCATAACTACAAGAGGGACTCTACCTAACAAATTCAAATATTTTGACCTGTTTATAGTCTCACATTATATTCATTTATACTCTCACATTAAATTAAAAAAAAATTAAAAAGGAAATGTTTTATAATATAAGGATAGGAAAAACCATTTTAAGAACACTAAAATAATAAAACCGTAAAGGACTGAGATGGTTGGCTAGCTACATTTTTTAAAAATCTAAAATCCATGAATGGCAAAAATAAAAACAAAAAAAATTTCACCAAAGAACTGATTCAAATGATCTTAAACCCTCCACCTACACAGGAACCCAGTGTATTCAAAATATAGTCCATAGCTTAACTCAGCAACACGTTACTCAAATTCTCCTACGAGAAGCGCAGTCAGACCAACACTGAAGCATCCCAATCCCAATAACTCCACTCTGTACCCCTAAAAGGAGTCTTCACTCCTGTCCAAGAGGAAGCACTTCTTTTGTTTGTTTGTTTTTGCAGTTTTTGGCCGGGGCTGGGTTTGAACCCGCCACCTCCAGCGTATGGGGCCGGTGCCCTACTCCTTTGAGCCACAGGAGCCGCCCAGGAAGCAGTTCTGAAAGAGTTCTTCACTCCTAGTGCTTAAAATAAAAAGTGGGGAGCTATGGGGAAGAAATCCTCACAACCCTGACAGGAGTGCAGCCATTCTAGTGGGAAGGAGCAGGCCAGAGACTAAACGGCATGATCATAGCAACCCTCCCCTGCACCCCAGGCTTCAAGACCAGCGTTCCTGGGAATCAACAGAACAGTAACTTTTACTCTGGCCCCAAATGGCAGGCCAATTAAAAGAGCAACTCCTAGATTTGCCTTGAGTGCAAAAATTAGTCCCTCTGCAGAAGGGATGACCCCTCAGAGAACTGCTCCCCACATTCAACCCTACTGGTGAGGGATGATAAAAGCCTCTTGAAACTACGTGAGAGCTCAGCTGGCTCCTGGTCAGACTCCATTCTGGTCTTTCTCTCCTTTCTCTGCTAACAAAGTCTTTCCAATCCCTGAAAAAAAAATTTTTAAAAACCGACAATACATTGTTAAAAAATATCAAAGGAAAAGTATATATGATTTTTTTTCTTTTCTTTTTTTTTTTTTTTGAGACAAGATCTCACTCTGGCATCATCAGAGCTTAATGAGACCTCAAACTCCTGGGCTCTAGCAATTCTCCTGTCTCAGTTTCCCAAGCATCCGGTACTAACAGGCACACATCCATCCCTGGCCAATTTTTCTATTTTTAGTAGAGGCAGGACTTTCGCTCTTGCTTAGGCTGGTTTCAAATGATCCTCCCATCCTGGGTTCCTGGAGTGCTAGGATTACAGGTGTGAGCCACCCCACCTGGCCCACTAGGCGTTTTGATGATATAATTCTGAGTGAGTAAGAGCCAAATGACCACACGCGTTATTGATTCCTTTTGCGTGTGTGTGTGTGCCTGAATGTCTAGAGAGATGTCTTGAAGGATATTTACCAAAATAGCTAATAAATTTTAAATGATTTTTACCTCTTATGCTGTTTGAATTTCAGAAAATGAACATGAATTATTTCCCCAAAGAATGCCGGAGTTATTTTTTTTTTTTTTTTTTAGAATGCCAGAGTTATTTAACTTTTTACACCTGCTCAAGTGTTAAGTGATTAAGCTACATAAATTCCAACTTTCCTTCCATCAACTTTCCTCCTTATTTTACCAACATCTGTGCACACGTGCTCATGGTGCGACCAAGTAAGAAGTCACCTTCCCAATCTCCAGCTCCCGCTCACACTTGAGGGCCACTTTCATCCTCGCCTTGGGGTTCCTCAGACCTAGATCCTTTTTATAAATCTCCTATTTTACTTAAGCTGGCTAGAGTTTGTTACTCTAACCAAAGGAATCCCACCTAACACAATGCTTCTCGTTATCTGCTGTCTTCTCAATCACCCCACGCTATTTGAAAACAAAGCGATACATCTTGTAGTCATATGAAGATTTATCACACACAATTTCTTTTTTTTTTATTTTAAAGATGAAGGTTTTTGTAACATTCAAAGATCAATCAATGCAATTTACCATATAAAGAGAAGAAAGATGTATTTTTCTATCACACACAATTTCAACTCATGTTTATGTACCATAGCTAAAGTAACTGAAAGCAAGAAGCTCAAAGCTAGTCTTGAAAAAAAGGCAAACCACTATTTCAAGAGACAGGTAGATTCACTCTTAATGAGGGAATTGATGAAGAGGTGATTTGAAGACGAATAAAAACAAAGGAGACATAACTGTACAGATGGGCCATTCCCTGGGGCTAAAACATTTTCCACTGTAATGTGTTTAACCTCCTTACAGATTTATTTTTATTGTGTTATATTTATATCTAAAAAGATTTTTTTTCTCTTGAGATTATAAAATACAGAAATGTTATCCCCATAATGAGCCCATTATGTTCATTTTATCTCCAGCAAACAGGTTTATTCTTCTCCTTGCCTCATGTTTAAAGGTTCAGGAATACCACATAATGCACGCATCCTGAGAATACCTTAATTACAAACTTGGCTGAAAAGCCGTAAGTCCTTGCAGATACACAAGGTGTGCTGGATATAAAGTACAAATCTAATTTTCCGTTTGTTTGTTTTTGTGACAGTCTCACTCTGTCATCCTGGGTACAGTGCCATGGCATCGTATCTCATAGCAACCTCAAATTCTTGGGCTTGAGCAATCCTCCTGTCTCAGCCTCCCAAATAGCTGGAACTACAGGTACCCACCACGACACCGGGCTAGTGTTTTTTTCCATTTTTAGTAGAGATGGTCTCACTCTGGCTCAGGCTGGTCTCTAACTCCTGAGCTCAAGCAATCCACCCGCCTCAGCCTCCCAGAGTACTAGGATTACAGACGAGAGCCACTCCGCCCAGCTAAGTACAAATTTAATTAACACCCTTCATCTGCTGGTGGTTTCCTCTTCCCTAGAAAATTTGGTTAGAAGGTCGACAAAGGACAAGAACCACTATCCAATTTCAGAGATGAGCAACTGTGAGATTTAAGTATTGGTGACTCTAGAACACAACCCAGAGAGGGCACTCAGTATCAGCTGCTGGCCTCTCTATTCAGAACCCTCTCCAGTACCAAGAAAGTCCACAGTGGAGACTGAGATGCATTAGGATTTATGACAAAACACTGCATTCAAGGAAGGCAACAGTGTAGTGGTTAAAAGTGTTGGATCATTTAGTCATTTGGCCTTGGCGTGCCTTAACTTCTCTGTCCCGTAGATTCCTGTTCTGTAGTAATATGCCCATCCAAAGGGCTGTTGTGAAGATTAAAGGAGACCGTATACTTGATGCAATCAGCAATGCTCTACAGCCTGCTTGAGCTTGGTAGGAGCAATGGTAGAAACTCATTGTGCTTTGTTTGATCATCACAAGATCCTTGGAGAATGCTGAGATAGAATATGTCTCCAGGTAGGCACACCTGCCTACTTACAGTGTTTGTTTTTAACATGGATAAGATCCATTCAAGTAAACAGAAACTTAGTTCTGGGGTTCCAGGAGTTTGTATGATAAGGAACCCTGCACCTTCTCCAGAGCATCCCAGGAGAGACCACTTGGCAGATCCCACATTGTACCTTTTCTGGAGTATTTTGAGCACAGGTACATGACCAGAAGTCAGCAAAAGCTACTTCCTGAAATGCCATCACCAACCTCAGGGCAACAGTGTAGAATTTAACTGCTTCTGCTTCCCAGGCTGCTCCCTGCTTGCTTCAGGGAAGCTTGCTGAGTCCGAGGTTGCTCATTATCAGAGAGGAGATGGTTAATACTTAGCTGTTTTGGATGTTAAGAGGATGAAATGACAGAGTATCCGGTAAAGTTTTTAGCACAGTGTCTGGAACCCAGTAAGTGTTCAGTAAACAGTACAACTAATAATATCATCTCAACAGCATTAAAGAAACAAGACACATATTAAGTGATCTGATTGAGACCATGCCAGGCAGTTTTTCACTGTGAGGGTTTTATGGGCTCTCGTTTTCCATGTACCACTTGACATAATCCCCACGGGCATGTGGGCGCAAGCTGAAGGGGATCTGAGGAGTCTGCACAACGCGTGTGGCTGAAACTTCAAGATGTGCTACAGATCCCACGCGACTGAGTACTCATTTGTCATAAGATTTCATTAAAAAGTAGGGACCAGGGTAACATCACACTCAGGCTCCCTCCTAACACCATCTGCATGAGCATAAAGATCAGAGTACGGGCTCATGTGGGCGCCATCTCAAGTGTTCTTTCTGCCCAAAGTTAACAAAAGTGCTTTTGTAACATAAGACCACGCAAAGCAGAAAAAACCCACTAGATTTAGTTGAGGATGAGCAGAGTGTACTCTTGGCTTGAAGTTATCACTAATGTCTGACACACATATTACTAATTACTCAAAATCACAAAACTCAAGAAGCAAAGAAATAAACCAAATAGTTCTTCGGGGACCCTACAAAAGATGAGAAAAGCCAGAGAAAAGGGAGAAATTTTGCAAACAAAATTCTAATTTCTACCACTTGCCAAGGATTTGTGTTATCTGTTTTTGCCAAAACGTTGAGAACATTTTTATTCTAAGCGCAGCCCGATGATTAAAGTCCAGCTCTGCGACGCCAGGAGGAATCTGTCTCCCAGGTGAGATGCCCAATTTTCTCGTCACAGCTTCCCCCCACCAACTTGCCGGCTAGCAGCAGGGTCCTGGGCCAGGGAGAGAGGAAACTCAACACTCAAGGCCTAGGGAGGCGAGAAATAATATGCAGGGCAGAGAGAAGAGTGAACCCCAGCAGAAAAGCTGCAGAAATCCCTTTATGCTCCTCTAAACACATCCGGCAAACTAGGAGGTAAAAAATACTATCAGCAAAAGAGATGCTCAGTATAAATGTGGGAAATACTGCTCTAAACAAAATTGAGCAGTTTCTCTCGTGCAGAACATTTTAGGGTGCTTTAACATGCTCAAGGTGATTACGAGTAAGTAGCTACAATCTCTTGTATGCACAGATTTCTTTACTTTTTGTGGTCTACATCTTGGGACAGGTGCCCTCCAAGACAGCTTGGAGAATAATGTTATAATTAGTTTTTATGCAAATAATTGTTGAAGGCTCCCTTCGCACCACTACACTCACAATTAAATGACTAAGCACAATGTGAATAAATGATCAGTTAATGGTGCAATTAATGTTAATCCAAAGTCATGTGAAATATGTGTTTACTAAGGAGGGCAAGAGAAGTGTTCTAATTATGCCACTTTACTTCACTGCATCTTTATAAGCTTCTCAGGACAAAAAAACTGAGAGATGCCACGAATTCCTTATTGTTCTATAACTCATTATCTTCTCCAAAACCTTTAAAAACACCTATAATAAAAATCAATGAGAGGCGGTGCCTATGGCTCAAAGGAGTTGGGCACCGGCCCCATATGTCGGAGGTGGCGGGTTCAAACCTAGCTCTGGCCAAAAATCACAAAACAAACAAACAAAAAAAATCAATGAGTCAAACCATGTGCGGATCACATAACGGAGACTTCATGAGACCAAGGACTCCACTTGGCACAAGCTGTGTCCCCAGCCCTCAAACAGTGCTGGGTATTAGACTGCTCCATAAACACTAGACTGTGTAAGAATTAGCTGTTCTTATAAGTAATCTGTTCTTAAATATCCCATTAATTCATTGTTTTACAAACTGGACAAAGTATTCATTCTTAAGTTTTAAATTGACTTTGAAATACTCACTCTAAAATAATTCCTGGTCTTTCTCTTTTCTCCAAATTTTGTTTTTTCCCCATTTTATTCCCACCATAGTCTCCCATCCTTTGCAATTCCAACCACAATGGGGAGGGAGTGTTTTTCCTCAAATAAAAGAAGAAACTTTTTGTTTTTAGACCAACTATCATATTCAGTACATTATTACTGCCAACTGTTTTCAACAGACATCTTAGACATCTTAGTCAGTGCTATACCAAGGGTGAAGAAAAAGAAACACATTCATCTTTTAGAAAGAGGTAACTCTATAAAATAAAATATGCTAAACATGTTTAAAATAACCGTGATACCTTTAATACCTTCCAATGAACAAACACAAACGTAAATATTTTTGCTAAACTCAAGTCACTATGACAAAATCTGACAATGCACTTTAGAAAAACTTTGTAGTTTTTTTTTCTTTTTACTTCCTTTTTTTTTTTTTTTTAGGAGACAGGAGAGGAAAGAACAGGGAAATAGTTTCTAACTCCTCTTTGGACATTCAGAGAATTAAAATAGGCCCATGAAGAGGCTTGCACCTGTAATCCTAGCACTCTGGGAGGCCAAGGCAGGAGGATCCTTTGAGCTCAGGCATTTGAGACTAGCATGAGAAAGAATAAGACCCTGTCTCCACAAAAGCTAGAAAACTTGCCCAGGCATTGTGGCACACACCCATAGTCCCAGCTGCCCAGGAGGCTGAGGCAGTTGGATCGCTTGAGCCCATGAATTCAAGGTTGCAGAGAGCTATAATGATACCACTACACTCTGGGCAGGGTGACAGAGCAAGACTCCGTCTCCAAAACCAAAACCAAAACAATAAAAGCCAAAAAATTAAATTATTTAAACCCTTCCTCACCCCCATTCCTCATACAAAGCAGCTAATGGCCCAGATGTTCCCATCTGGCAATCCTCAACTTCTGGTTGGGCTAAATCCCAATCTAATGCAGCAGCCTGCTCCAGTCCCACCTAGTCACCAATTCTCCTCCAGGGTAAACCGGCCAGGACAGTCATTTGGTTTGGGTCTTCAGTCTCTATAAGATCAAGGCCAAGTTCTTAGGAGCACCAGGGCCCACTTCCTCACCTCCCACGGAACCTGCCCCAGAAGTGTGTGCTCCAGCACCACTGAGTGGACGCTCCTCATACCTGCACCCTCTGAGCTGACTCCCCCCAAGGGGCCCTTGGTGCCCACTCTTCCATGCCTAAAGTGGCCTCCCCACACCTCATCCATCTGCCTGTCCATCAAGTTCCACCTGCTCCAAGGAGACTTCATCAAACATATCTTAATTTCTATACTTACAACACTATGTTGAAATAATATTTATTTATATAATATTGATAATAATTAAACTATTTAAGTGTCTGTATTCCCCAACACTCTGTTAGCTTTCAGAGGGCAAGAACCATGGCTTCCACCCTATTTCTATCCTCAGCTCGGACGATGATTCTCTATATACATTAAGTGCTTAATGTCAGAAAACTTACAAATATATCTTGCATGATTAATAACTCCAGGAAACAGGGGCCAGCCTATGGGGCCTCGAGAGGCTGGGGTTCAGCAGCAGGATCGGGATGGGGTGAGGTGTGTGGTGTGTGCACTCTGGCACACACACGGGCATGCACGCACTGAAGAGAATGGACTGTCTGATCATCCTCCTTGGTACTTCAAGGTCCCCTCCAAAGCCCTCCTCTTCCTCTCTTGGTCCCAGGGATCAAACCTTCATTCACTCTTTTACCACAAACCTGCTGTCTTCCAATAAGCTTCTCTCTGGTCTGGCCTATTGGCAATTAGGGAAATGCATCACTTCATACCGTGGCTTCATTCCCACGCCCGCTGCAAAGGCTGTCGGAGGCATAACAGGAGGAGGAACACAAAGACTCCCTCTGTAAGTTATTCCTCCACTCTCGACCCCTAAGGACATCTGTCCGTTATTCTCTCCCATTCCAAGTGGGACCCTCGGGAAACACAAAGTCACAGAGAGTGGACAGCGGGACCTGGCGCACACAGTAGGTGTTGTTTGTCAACTATTTGAAGCGAAGGCACATGCACACAGGGGAACACCCTGTTCAGGGCTAGAAAGAAATGAGAAGGCACGGGAAAAATTCAACACATCACGGAGTGAAAGAAGCCAATCCTAAAAGGCTGCTCACTCCATGATTCCGGCAACATGATGTTCTGGGAAGGGCACAAGTGCGGAGACAGTGAGAAGACGAGTGGTTGCCGGGTTCAGATAGCACAGAAGATGCTCAGGGCAGTGCAGCTGCCCTGTGCCAAGAACAGACCCTCCTGTAAACCACAGACGTTAGACGGCAATGACATGTCCATACAGGCTCATCCACTGTACAGCTCTGGTACAGCTCTGGGATTCTGGGGGAACCGGGTTTGGGGACAGCAGCTACACAGGAGCTCTCTGCCATTTCTACTCAACTTTGCTGTGAATGTAAAACTGCTATACAAAAACATAAAGTCCATTAAAAATAAATATTTAAAAATTAGAGACAAGCACTGTAGATGCCATCCAGGCAGTGAAGTCAGGGAACTCCCCATGGGGACCCCACCACTGTAGGGCAGAGCTGGCTCCACTCTGGGAAGCTGCAACGGAGGATCCTGGGTGCTCCTGGCCACTTGGAGACTTCCTGCCTATGTCAGAGACTCGGGTTACCCAGGGGCTGCACATGAAGCTTCCAGCAAGTGCAGCCTCCCCCACTTTTAACCTCATTGCCACCCTGACCACTAGCTTGAGGGCTACTCCTCCGTACCAGTAACTCAGAACGGCTGCTCTGGTGACACGACCCACCTGGAGGACGTGAGCAGAGAATTCCTTCTGGTGGGGAATCATCTGCTTTTCCTACCAATGGAAACCTCGCCATCTCGATGGAACACCCCAGTCTACAGCCTGGAGAAGTAGGGGCAGACTATTAGAGCACATGCCCCTACGAATGTCCACACTGGCAACATCCGTCCAGCCCACACAGCTGGTGGCCCGGGTGCTGTGAGCCAACATGCCACAACGTAAAGCAACAGAAGAAGAACCAAGGTGCAGTGTGCAATCTCCACCAGCCCCTGGCAACCTAAGAAAAGTATCACAAACAAGAACACAGCGTCATTCAAGCGGAGGATCTGGCTAATCAAGAGCAAATGAGATGCTCAGGTATACATAATGCGGAAATCAGAGACGCTCATTTTCAATAAATAAGAACCTGTCACCACTTGGCCCTGATTAGCAGTTATTGAAACTCTCAAAATTCATCTTTCAAAAGCAAATTTTGCTGCCCTACTATCTCTTAACAAGTGAAATCTGGTCTTCCTAAGTTGCCACCTGATAATTTTTTTAAAAAGCTAAATCCATTTCCTCTTTCCTCACATGAGCAATGATTCTTTGCATGTTTGTCATGGTACATTTCATTTAAAACCAAACACATTCCAACACACTGCACTTTGTCAATGAAACCTCCTCCTCCTCTCAGTGACCTGGGAAAATGAATTCTCTTTAGCCTTACATCACTTCCTTCCTGTCCCTGAGCTGTCATCCCAACCCCTCCCCCTTTGTTAAGAAGCCTTCTTTCCCCTGCAGTTCCCCCTATTTTTGCAGTTCTTGGAATTTTCATGGGTTTTATAAGTTTTTCTGCATACTTTGGCAGCTAGTACAGTGTATTCTTTCTAACACCTGTTCCACACACAGGGTTGTAAGATTACACAGGTAAGGAAGACAGAGGTACTTGGCACTGAGCCAGGTACCAGCTCACCAACGTCAGGGACATCCCTGTTCTCTGACATGCTGAGTCGCCTGCCCCTCACTCCACTCCTCTCTAGAGACAGACCACAGTATATCATGACCCACACATCATATGATTTAAATATAAGTATTTTATAAAACTAGTATTTTTAATTATCAAAAGCATAATAAAGCTGTGCTCACTTCTAAAGAAAAACAATTCTATACTCATCAAATAAACACACAGCCGCCTTGCTCTCTGTTCCCTGTGGCACACAGTAAGACACAGGTGGCCTGAGTTACGATTCCTGGAAGCACACCGCGGGCTGGATGATTTTAGTCAAGACACCTCCCCACAGACCTCACTCCCAGGCAGAAGCCAGGGCTCTGATACTCCTCACCTGCTCACGTTCCTACAGGACTTTCTACTTCCCTCTATGTTCTCAATCTGCCATTCCAGCACCAGCATCTCTACTCAGCATAACTCAGCCCCACCTTACCCTTTGTGAAACGTAAAATACAGAAGAACCTCTGTTCAGTTAACCACTCAAGGGACTATAACAAACTGGCCAACATATGGCGGTGGTCAACATGAGGAACTAGGCCTACTGTACTAACAAGTACACGTGGTGCGTGTCTGGTCTATAAAAACTAGGTCAACTTAAGGAGGCGGTCGATGTAGGGAGGTCAACTATGGAAGGTTCTACTGAACATTCACTCCAACAGCAATGTCTTCTCCAAGAACATCTCTCCTCCACATTACCCTTTTATTTGGAAAAATAAAAATCATTTCATCGTCTTTTTTCTTCCTTCAATCTCTTAAAATGAAAAACAAAAAATATGGAGCAGTGGCCTGCAGAGACCTGCTTGGGTCTGTTTAGTTGTACAGAACAAGCAAAACCAATTCTTGTGTTCCCTCCCGGCCCCTTAGATGACACTACGAGCCCCCTCAAGGGCTAAAAAAATCACCTCTGCAGCTGGCCAGAGGAATCTGGGGAGGGGGCAATTACCCAGACTCCAGATTCACTGCTGTACCCCAGGAGGCAACCAGGAAATCATTTAAAGATTATTTTGGACCAAATCATAATTCAAATATACAATAACTCGAGCAGTATGCAAACTACCTACCTCAAGCTGGGCTTTGACTTTCTAGTTTTATGCTGCCCAATATGAGACCCACTCCAGCCACATGTGGCTACCAAGCAAGTGAAATGACGCAACATGAATTAAGACATGCAGCGAATATAAAGCACAAAGTATAAAAAGGCACAGATTATACATTTTGTCATGTGACAAAATGTATAATCTGTGCCTTTTTGCTCAAATTTTCGAGGGAAAAATAAGAATGTACATTATATATGGGTGGTACTAAGTCCATATCTATATAAATGTTTTAATGTTGCATTTATTTATGCTTATGCATTAAAGTATAACTCCAGAAAACAATAAAAACATCCATATACAAAATAATAGCCTGGAATATGGTCATTGTTTTATTGACCTTATAACAAACTTACAATGAAAGCCCCTGTTACAAAAAGTGCCAAAGCAATTGTTTTGCAACAGACTTGAAAACCCAGTTTGCTGTGATACTCTTCAGAAGACACTGGTAATGCAGAAATTGACAAAGCCCGCATTTCTGATATTGACAGTGGCACAAAGCTCTCAGCCTTGTATGATGGTAAAAAATTGTAAATTTGTTACCAGTACCTAACATTTCTTATACCTTGTATCTGTTGCATTTTGTAATTATTTATTACATAACATTTCTTGTACCATACTGTTTTAAAACACTAAAAATCCTTTATAATACAAAAACCAAGTACCTAAATATAACAAAAATTTGAATTAAAAAATTAACACAAACTTTTAACCTAAAATTTTGGTCTAAAATTGGGGATGCACAGTATATATTAGGGCAAAACACAGTAGCAGGTCTCAAACACTTAATACCAAAGAGAATGTGAAATACTTCATTTATAGGGCGGCTCCTGTGGCTCAAGGAGTAGGGCACCGGCCCCATATGCCGGAGGTAGCAGGTTCAAACCCAGCCCTGGCCAAAAAAAAGAAATACTTCATTTATAATTTTTATATCAATTATATTTTGAAATGTAATTTGATGTATTGGGTTAAGTACATTTTAATAACATAATTTGCCTTTTGCACGTAGGTATAAAGAATTTAAAATTACATATGCTTGGTATTGTATTTCTAAGATAATTCTCCTCCTGAGTATAATCCCTTTTCACAAAAGCATAAACATGTCTCATGTCAACTCACCATTAACAGTATAATTTGAACACAATACTAAAGTGAAAATTAATTCAATTGGACTTCTTTTTTGAATTCTTTTGTATACTTCCCTGAAGCCTTCCTGCCAACTCATATTAGAATTTAAATATTTAAGTGTTCTGGTAAGATAATCACAGCTATTTTTGAGCATAAAATACCTGACATTAACACCAGATAGAGCCCTCTAGACAGAATATCAAAACTCTTAACTCTTATTTAAAAGGCAATTCTTAATCGGTATTTTTAATCTCAGAAATAATCAGAACATGCTAAAATTAAGTTTGTTATGACATGGGATACTGAGATTTCACTCTATGCAGATGAGAAAATATTTAAATCTACAGTTCTATGGCAAGACAGGGAGAGCTGAACCATCTCCATAAACCAGGAGAATAGCCACTCACCTGCCTTCTGTTGGGTTTCAATGAATAGAATCATAGACATCTGATTAAACCATAACTTGAACACTAACTTTATTTTGAAAGTGAGTCACACAGACTTCACTGCCTGATCTCTGCAGCTCAGTGGACTTAGGGATGTTTCCCAGCTGTGTTTTCCTTATGGTCAGCAGGGATCAGAAGAAGCCCAACTAATTGGGTTCTGGGGGAGGGAGAGGGGGAAAAACAAATTTCCATGGACTCACTAGTTAGCCCGGTGCTACCAAAGGGTGGTCTGCGTGGACCACTAGCACCTGGTCCACAACAATACAACTGAGAAGTTTCCAAAGAAACGTCTAAGTAATTTGATAAAGTAAATTGTAATGTTGACTGAATCTAATTTTTTAAATGTGCTTGAATTTTATGAATTTTTCAAATATTTGATTTTTATTGAGTTTTACAAAAGCATAGAAGTCTGAAGATGCTAAACTTTAAGATGATTTCAGAAGTGTTGGGGAATCTCCCTCTACATTCTACAAATGATAGCGAGTGGCAAGATAAACTGAGAAGGGGAGCTGAGACTATATTCTAAGGAGGAAAAAAGCTGGGATTCGGATCTGTAACACTTAAATTTTTACATTTACAACTACAAGGTCAATTTCTTCAATTACAAAATGCCGTGTCATATAATCCACACCATGATATGCATTTTGAGGGGTCCTGATTTCGGAAATATAAAACTATATACAAACTAAACCTCCTCTGGGACAGTTACACCTCAACCAAGCAAAAACGCCAAGTGTTCACTGTACACAAACAGAAATTAATCGTGCGTTTTAATGGGCTTCCAGGTTGAAGCTAAAGCCTAAAAATTTCTAGATAAGGAATCTATTATTAAGCACCAACTATGTACAAAGTGTTCTAAGAGACCAAAAAAAAAAAAAAGAAAGAAAAATGAAGTGACGGTCCTTGAAGAATTCAAATCAAGATGGGAAGACAGATGGTACTTAATATATCAAGAAGTTGAGAGTTACAAGCAGCCCAAAGCCTCCTTTGACTGGCACTGGCCATCATTTCAGCTCTATGTTCAGTCCCAAAGCTCCCTCTTAACCCTGTGCCACGGATGGGGCTCCTCTGAAGGGCTGCATCTTTTCCTCTGCCTTTGACCAGAGGGCTGGGCTCCCACCCTGCCTCCAACTTTAAACCAGCTGGTATGAGAGCTTGGGCACTATTCCCCCTCTAAGTTCTGCATCCCCATCGGTGAAAAAGAATAATAATGCATACCCTTCAGGGTTCCAGGAAGAGTTCCTTGGTTGTTAAAAGATTTAGGAATTTTAAGGCCCTTAAGATGACTGGCACTCCAGGAGACCGAGGCAGGTAGATCCCTCGAGCTCAGGAGTTTGGGTTTCGAGACCAACCTGAGCAAGAGGGAGGTCCCTGTCTCCAAACAGAGAAGCTAGCGAGCTATTGTGGCGGGTGTCTGTAGTCTCAGCTACTTGGGAAGGGGAGATAGATCTCCTGAGCCCAAGAGTTTGAGGTTGCTGTGAGATATGATGATGCCACGGCACTCTGCCCAAGGTGACAGAGACTGTCTAAAAAAAAAAAAAAAAAAAAAATGAGAACAAACGAACAGAGATCAAGGAATTTGGACACTTGTAGACTAAAGTGAACAGGGATTTAAAAAAAAAAGGTGGTAGGAGAAAGTGGATACCTGGAAAAAGGAGACTCTGGAGCAGATGGGAAAGGGACAGATACTCCCACCTCAAGCTCCCTTCCCTCAGAATGGAACACAGTCCAGGAAAGTAGAGGGAAACAGGGCAGGGGGCACCCAGGAACCCCTATTATCCACTTGATAGGAAGGCTCTGAGAAGGAGGGAGTAAGGGCTGCTTGTTACCAGTGTAACACAAATATGTACCCACCAGGGCCCCTAAAATGATGTCGCATGGGCAAAGGGCAAAGCAGAGGTCGTGGGTCATCATGTGAGCTGGTGCTAACCTAATCATGTACCCAAGGCTGGGTTAGCCCCAGAGCGGAGGTGGCCATGCACCTGCCTTCTCCAGACTCAGGGAGAGGGCATCAGGGAGCCAGGTCGCTCAGAGGTGGCTGAGTAAAGGAGGAAGTGAAAGCAGAGGTGCCTCCGGGCCAGGACGAGAAGTTTCGACAGGGAGGTTTCAGTGAGGTCAAAGTACAGTTATATGTGTAAGGGGCCGGATATCAGGGTGGGCAGAAAATGTCCAGGGGGCACTATTTCTAGGGAAAACATGCCTGGCTCAGGTGCAGTTATGAAAACTGGCTGCTGGCTGGAAGGGAAGGCTTTCACAGCGTTGACGGTCAGTGTGTGGCTGAGTCACCGAAGGGCTGACCTGCAGGGGCTCCTCAGCTGCCAGCTGTGAGAGGGGACCTGGGAAGGCCCATGGGAGGGTTCCTCACTGCGCTAACACTCGGCACGGCCAGAGGCAGCCTGCACAGGATGGAGAGGAGCCCCTCAGGCCCAGATGCTGGGGCCTCCAGGAGGAGGTGGTGACGGGCCAACACACAGAATAGCATCACCGAGCCGGCACCCACGGGGGCTTGGGGCTCAGCACCCCCACATACCAGCACGTCAGACACAAAGTCGGTACCCCAGGGCCTGTGGGGTTGTGAGAGGATCACAGCCTACCCAGATCCACAGACAGACAGCAGGGGTAGGATGGCAGCTTGCAACAGCAGCATCTGGAAGCAGCCATCTGAGCTCTGCCTGGGCTCTGTAATGCTTAGAGCAGAGATTTTCAACTGGTGTGCCACGAACAATTTTAAAGAGCACTAATTTATTTTCGAAAGAAGTTCATAGCATAGTAAATGTATTCTTTTTTTGATCAACATAATTTAAGTGTGCTATGCAAGTTTAACTACATAGGTCCAAGCGTGCCGTGAGATAAAGGTTGAAAAACACTGATCTGGGGCGGCACCTGTGGCTTAAGGAGTAGAGCGCCGGCCCCATATACTGGAGGTGGCGAGTTCAAACCCAGCCCCGGCAAAAAACTGCAAAAAAAAAAAGAAAGAAAGAAAGAAAACCACTGGCTTACAGCATCAGTACTGTATTTCCATGTATGTCCAGAACCCTGGCTGGTACCACAAATACTGGTATAGAAAAATCTGGCACAGAGCAGATGTAAAAGGCTTCATCTAAGCAGGGGGTGAGAGGGCTGACAGCAGCCCACCCAAGAGCAAGTGGGAAGGAGCTGTCAGGTGATTCAAGGCACCTGCCAGCTGAGCATTTCCTGGAGAAAATGCTGTGCCCAGTGAATCAAGCATAGAACCTGGAAGGGGAACAAAGCACACAGTGTTAGAGCGAAGGCAGGGGTCTACGGGGCCCCCGCCAGGTCAGGGCGCGGGGCGCAGCACCACCACACACCAGCACGACAGACCCAAGACATGAGGCATGATTTCCAGGACCTGTCCTACCCGCGCAGCACCACCACACACCAGCACGACAGACCCAAGACATGAGGCATGATTTCCAGGACCCGTCCTACCCTTTACATTTTGGCTGAATGAGGGGTAGTTCAGAACAGGCCCCACAGATCTGCGAGACATCCCCAATCAAATGCAACAGATACTTAAAACTAAGGCACTTGTAGGTGTTGTGACGGCTCATTTTGTAGGGATAATCATAATGTTTTGAGAAAAGAGTCCCTTTAGAGTTGCTTAATATGAAATATATAGAGATGAAATGGTGTGATGTCAAGGATCCACTTCAAAATAATCAAATGAGCAGGAAATGGGGATTCCAGATAAAACAAGATGAGTTGTGTATTGATTATCACTGGAGCTGGGGGGCTCACTACACTGTTCTTTCAACTCTGTAGATATTTGCAGTTTCCAATAAAAAACTAAAAAATAGAACAAATATGAGGCAACACACAAAGGCAAAGTGCTTGGTTTTGACCTAATTGTGATAGCAGGACACTACAATGACAAACCCAAAAGTCTGTAAGTGTGTTTTTAAAAAATGATAAAAATGCTTAAAGCTTTAAAGTAGAGCCACAGTTCCTATAAGGACAGAATCTTAAGTTTTCAAAAGCAGCAGGATGAGCTGGCTGTACAAAAGTGCAGTCACGCTTGAGAAGGTCCAGGAACTGCATACACCCAAACAGCTTGTCACCTTGACATCCAACTTCGGCACTTTCTCCCCAGGTGACATGCAGTGAGCTTGACAGACTCACGAGGATGATGGGCTACGGACTTCCGTCATGCTTTGCTGGCTGGCTGGGGAAGAAAGCAACCGCAAGGTGCCAGGTGTCACGCTCATCTCCCGAGCATCCTCGGTGTGACTGGCATCCCCACTGTAAAGCCGCTGGAGGAATGGCAATGAGCTGGGAAGAAGACAGCTAATACTGCTCTAAAAGGCAGCAGCCAGTAATGCTGAGCTGAGCAGCGCCAACCGCCCTCACAGCGGTGAGACCCATATCACGGCCATGTTGACCATGGCTGGCTTGGAAGGCGACACTTAAGAAGAGTTCAGGTTAAGAGACCCCACTGCTGCTCTTCCCAGAACACACGTGTGCGCGTGGATACGCACATCTGTGCTAGCTTCTCCAGACACGCCATCATAGTGTCCTTTCCACCCTAGGGAGGAGCAGCTTAGCCCAAGGTTCTCAACCAAGGGTGATCCCTCCCCTCCGCCCCCAGGAACACCTGGCGTTGTCTGGAGACATTTTTTTGACAGCCACAACTGGCTTTACGGGTAGAAGCCAAGGACACCGCTAAACATCCTCCAGGGCCCAGAACAGGCCCATATGACAGAAAGTTGGCCGAAATTGTCAACAGGCGAAAGGTGAGAAGCCCAGCTTAAGTGACTAAAATTAGGAAGAAGGGAATATTCAGACTTGTGCAGAGGCAGGGGAAAGGTGGGGAAGGGAGAGACAGACACACACAGAAAGGAGAGAGAAAGGGGAAGAGCCACACGCTTCGACATCTCGTAGTCACCATTTCCACCAAGACTTCTTAACCGTGATGCCGTGCCCTCCAGTATCGCTCCGACTCTGTCCGGTAACACAAGAGGGAGCAGACACTTGAGAGACAACTGCCAAGACAAATATTTGCTTTTTCCCAACGGCCGTGTGTACCCAAGATTACGCTGCTCTTGGGGAACTAGAGATCAACGGGCTGTTGACACACTTGGAACAGAGCCGAGGAGCAGCCTGGCACCCTCCCCACGGGTGCTGAAGGGAGAATGTGCTTCAAAAAGGCCGAGCCCTAAAACCACCGAAGCTTCTCTCTTTTCTGGAGACAGTCTTACTTGGTCACCCTGGAATGCTGTAGCGTCTTAGCTCACGGCAACCTCAAACTCTTAGGTTCAAGTGATTCTCTTGCCTCAGCCTCCTAGGTAGCTGGGACTACAGGCACCCGCCATGACGCCTGGCTATTTCTCAGAGATGGGGTCTCGCTCTTGCTCAGATGGGTCTCAAACTCCTGAGCTCAGGCGATCCACCTGCCTCAGTCTCCCAAGTGCTGGGATTACAGGCGTGAGCCACCGCACCCAGCCACCTAAGCTTTTTGATGGAGCCACTTTGAAACACATTCCTATCAACAGGGCAATACTGTGAATGTTTTCAACAAACTAGAGAGTTCTAAGAAGAGGAAAGAGAAAAGCATTGGCATAAAGAAAACAAAGGGACAGGGAAGTGGAGAAGGAAGGAGAGAACATTTACCCCAAGTTACTGACCAGAGCTTTGACCAGAATGGGGAGTGAGGAGAAACTCATGCACAATGATTGCTCCATCAACTGTAGTTTTAAAGCAGTGGTTCTCGACCTTCCTAATGCCACAACCCTTTAATACAGTTCCTCACCCTTTAATACAGTTCCTCATGTAGTGGTGACCCTCAACCATAAAATTATTTTCGTTGCTACTTCATAACTGTAATTTTGCTACTGTTATGAATCGTAATGTAAATATCTGATATGCAGGATGGTCTTAGGTGACCCCTGTGAAAGGGTCATTCGACCCCCAAAGGGGTCACGACCCATAGGTTGAGAACCACTGTTTTAAAGGCAGGGGAGATGGCCTTTAGCTGATTTACCCTAAACGCAACCCACAATGACCAGTCATGGCTTCTCACTTGAATTACCCTGTTTGCACTCAGGTATGGGGGAGTTTATACAACTTTGGTAACTGATTCAGCTGCGCCTACCCTGCACAGTCACAATATTTCTCACATGCCACCAAGCTTCTGTTTTTCACAGCCATCTCCCCATTTACCACAAAAGTTCCATCACAACTACAACTACCATGACCAAGTCTACCTCCTTACACAAGAAGCACAGAGATGTCTGACTTCAGACTGCACCAGCCTCCCATGGGAGCGTCAGCTATCATTCTTCTAGAAAGTCTGGGTGCCAGGCCATGCTGGAGAAGGTGATCCCCACGCCCAGGCAATGCTGGGCACCACGTGCTGGAGGAACACCTGCCTCCCAGCAGGAGCTTTCTCAATCTCCCAGTTTCTCCTAAAAGGCAAGTGAGGGCCTAGAGCCAGAAGGCCAGGCCAAGTGTCCGTGACCTTGGGGCACAAAGGGACAAAGAGGGGATCCATTTTCGTCCTCACATGAGAGCACACACCCCCCTCTGGCCTGTAGAGTTGAACAGTGCCCCCCCCAAAGATATTCCCAAATCTTAACTCCTGGAACCTGTGACAGTGACCTTACTGGAGAAAAGGGTTTTTTGCAAATGTAATCAAGGATACTGAGAAGGGAGCATCCTGGATTGCACAGGTGGGCCCTGAATCCCGTGAGACGTGTCCTCATAAGAAACAAAAGACGAGACATAGAGAGCAGGTGAAGGCCGCACAGAGACAGAGGCAGGGTGTGGGATGAAGTAGCCATGAGGCAGGGAAGATCTGGAGCCACCAGAAGCTGGAAAGCCAAGGCAGGCCTCTGTCCTAGAGCTTGTTGAGAGCACACGGCCCAGCTAACACCATGACTTTGGACTTCTGGCCTCCATACTGCAGACAATATATTCCTGTTGTTGTGAGCCATCAGTTGTCTTTTCTCAAGGCAGCTCCAGAAAGCTAAAGCGTGGTCTAACACTAGGGTTGTCCAGCCACAGGATTCCAGAATGGCCAGATCGGGGTATAGCTGAGTGTCCTCTGGGTGATTCTTCTGGCAGCCATGGGCGAGCTCAGAAAGGTAGGGCTGGAAGACAAGCCACCAGACCTATTCCCAATGGACAAACTCTGGGGCGTGGTCAAGAAAGAAAGTGTTCTCATCTGTCATGGAGCAGAACCCCAGCCAGAGAAACAAACCCCTCCCGAATGGTCAGGGAGAAAGGCCACTCCAACACCTTCACATCCTCAGATGACAGGATGTCATCATTAACCTCCACGGCTGATATTTACCGGGCACTTCGGATGGGCCACACGCTATGCTTTCAACGTTCCTGAGGGCAGATTTCATCATTCCCTGCCTTTCCTTTAAATTGCTACCTCTTACATTAGACCTAAAAAATAATTGCTTCATGTTACATCATAAAAGAGACCGCCACCGTTGGCACGGATCCTGAGATAAATGAAGCACTCTGCCTCACCCGGGCTGGGAGGGGAGGGGGAACTGCCTGTCCCCTGCCCTTCTGCCACTCAGTCCCAAAAGCCCCAGCCAGCCCCAGCCCCCGGCTAGGGCAAGGGCCACGTTCCTGGCTTAGGCCACACATCCTGCCCAGCCTCCTCTCCTAACACCCCCACATTTTATGGACTTTAATTAAACAACTGGGTACATAAAAATGGCTAATGCTGTGGATCGTGGGTTCAGAGAATTCAGTTCAATAGGGGTCAGTGATATTTAAGCAGTTACAGAGTTACAGTATAGGAACTACAGGGGGAACAAGGGAAGAGGGAATTTGGAGGCCCTAAAATCAAAGGCATTTGCACCTTCAAAGTGACTTCTCTTCCTTGCCCAGCCAGAGTTCGCCATCGACCATAAACCTGCCTATCTTACCCTCAAGCAAAGTCCTGTCATTTGTTCTCAGAAATGACACTGCACTCGGGGAGGCTCCATCTCCTAACTGCTCTGACTCCCTCCAACCTCACCCTGCTCACATCCACTCCCTATCACACTTCCAAGTGTCTCTCTAGTTCACTATGAAAATCTTGAGACAGGCATCATGGTCTATTATTTCAACTTGCTCGGCTTATCTGTGTTGTAGGAGAGCTTCATTTCTTGCTGTCTGTACAGATTTTACATTTCTTGATTTTTGTGTATTTCAGAACTTTCGTAATGACTCATATATAACACAGAGATTTTGGTTAGTGCACTCTTTTAAGAAAGTACACTGACAATGTGTTTCAAACATTTTTGAGAACACCATTCCTTGAACTGGTAATCACAATGTTGCAGAATTAACATCAGGAACTGATCTTAGATGCAGACATGCTTTGATATATAAAGATGCTAACCATTCTTTATGCTAATAAGGACTTGGAGACAATGATCTGAAAGAAAGGGCTGCTTAAGCGAGTCATGTTTCAGTCTCTTGATTGGGTATTACCTTGCCCAGAAAAATACTGTTTATGAGAACTTCAGAAAATGCTTACTCTCTAGTAAGTGGAAAAAAAAAAAAAACCAAAAAACCCAGCTAAATTGTACTTAAGAGTAAGATCACAACCATATCAACTGAAGAAATCTACCAACGCCAAGAGGTTGGAATACTGAAAGGAAATTAATCAAAATAGTTATTTTTCCTGCGTGGTGGGACTTGTATTTCTTTCACTTTTTAATTTATTAAATGTGGTCTATAGTTCATAGGCAATTAGAACTAGAAGAGAGAAAAAACTTTTTTTTTAATAATCTTGGCCAAGCCCTACAGACACATGAAGAAATGCTCATCATCCTTAATCAGAGAAATGCAAATTAAAACTACCTTGAGATATCATCTAACTCCAGTAAGATTAGCCCACATCACAAAATCCCAAAACCAGGGATGTTGGCATGGATGTGGAGAAAAGGGAACACTTCCATATTGCTGGTGGGAATGCAAACCAATACAGTCCTTTTGGAAAGATGTTTGGAGAATACTAAGAGATCCAAAAATAGAATTGCCATTCGACCCTATAATTCCTCTACTAGGTATATATCCAGAAGACCAAAAACCACATTATAACAAAGATATCTGTCTCAGAATGTTTATTGCAGCCCAATTCATAATTGCTAAGTCATGGGAAAAAGCCCAAGTGCCCATCGACCCACGAATGTATTAACAAATTGTGGTATATATACACCATGGAATATTATGCAGCTTTAACGAAAGATGGAGACTTTACCTCTTTCATGTTTACACGGATGGAACTGGAAACTAAAACCCAATTATAGCACAAGAATACAGGGAAAAAGGAAAGGGAGGGGAGGGGGAGAGGATGGGTGGAGGGAGGGCAATTGGTGGGATCACACCTACGGTGCATCTTAGTAGGGTACTGGTGAAACTTATTAAATGTAGAGTATCAATGTCTTTATATAGTGATTAAGAAAATGCTATGAGGGCTATCTCTCAC
>CAUYRH010083194.1:0-13483 GCA_963574655.1 Perodicticus potto | reverse complement strand
TAGAGTGCCGTGGCATCACAGCTCACAGCAATCTCCAATTCCTGGGCTCAAGTGAGTCTCCTGCCTCCACCTCCCAAGTAGCTGGGACTACAGGCGCCCACCACAACGCCCGGCCATTTTTTGGTTGCAGCCATCATTGTTGTTTGGCAGGCCCGGGCTGGATTCGAACCCGCCAGCTCAGGTGTATGTGGCTGGCGCCTTAGCCCGTTGAGCCACAGGCGCCGAGCCCTGTATTAGTTTTAAAATGCTTGAAAATCTCTTACCTGGTAAAAAACAAAAGTACTGAACAGCACCTACAAACTCAACCCACCTGCAAGTGGGAAGAAAATGGAGTCAGGTAATTCCTGGGCCAAAATTTCTGCACGGATTTAGAGGACGCAGCAGACACAGCCACCTCAGGATGACGAAGCCTTCTCCCGCTCCCAAAGCTAAGTCACGTTCCTGGCCAGCAGAAGCAGCTCAAGACCTCTGTGAGCCACTGTCCTCTGATGTCTTACGGGTGCTATCGTGGAACTTCTCTTGTAGAAAAGTTAGCTAAGAATAACTGGCAACATTGTTCCCTCGACATTCTCAAGATATAAATGAACCAAAAGGAAAAAAAAAATCCACACGGCTGGTTTATCTGAATGCAGAAAAATAAATCACCATTTATTTTTTAAAAAACATTTATAAAAGTTTTCTTCATTTCTCACATTCAGTTAGTATACAGTTGGCATTTTCAGAATTCAAACCTGATGTGGATTTGGAATTCAATGAAGCACATTGGAAGACATCTGAGTGAAAAAATAAACGTTCTAGCCATATGCTCCTGGTGCATGAATTTGAATATTTGAAAGGTAATCTAGAAATGAGAATGCTTCCAATTTTCCTTACCAACAACAGTAATTCATAGCAACCACACGTTTTATAGATAGAGCCACTTCCCCATCTGAGAGACGAGGTAGGGCAGAGTCAAGGCTGGGCTTCTGGAGCGGCCTGGCTGGTTACAAGTGTGTGATTTTCGCTAGGTCACTTGACAACTCTGCTTGAAGCTCTGTTTGGTCACCGGGAAGGGAGAAATAATGATTCCTGCCTCACCGGACATATTAACACATAAGAGAGTTTCTAAAACACCCGAGTCTGGTTAGCAATTGAATGAAAAGCCAGAGGACTGTGCACAATGGTTACTTTCAAAAGACACACGTGATGTGGTGAAGCAAGCTCTGATGACAAGGCCATCAGATCTGTCCCTTGCTTCTTTCTATGTATCATAGAGCCAGAAAGGAAATGGCCAGACCCCAACCAACAGGGCGGGCTCTTCCTCCTCACTCTGACACTTGTTTATAGCCCTAACCAGGAAGGCATGAGCCTCCATGCACTGGCTGGAAGGGTTCCCTGACAGTGCCCAGCCAGCCTTTCTCATCCTGTCCCTGGTCCAGGTGTCTACCTGGGTCACACAGAGAACATACAAAACAAGTGGCCATATGCATTCAGGGAACACCAACCCACAGAAGACTGAAATCTATAGCATTGTGCTAACTCACTTTCCACGCCATGAACTTTCCACCCCATGCGTCAGGAACCCAGCCCACGCGTTTGCAGGGTGGTTGCATTCAAATGCCGAATGTGTTGATTCCTATCTATTTGAAAATGAGAAGTGGACGGCAGACTTAAGAGAAAAGTAAGCAATCTTTGACCTGCTTGTTGGTAAGACAGGAGAGCAAAGCAATAGCATTTCTGCTGGATCTGTCCTGGCAAGAATTCACAGTGGACTAATCCTTCAATCTGCCCCCATTTGTATAGATTTGATCTCTTCCCAGGGGCATTAAGGAGGGGTCAGTATTGTCTGGGTGCCTGTAGCTCTGTGGTGAGGGCGCAGGCCACATACACTAGAGTTGGCAGGTTCAAACCCAGCCAGTCCTACTAAAAATAACCATGACAATCACCACCACCACCACCACAACAACAACAAATAGCCAGGTGTTGTGGTGGGCACCTGTAGTTCCAGCTACTTGGGAGGCTGAGGCAAGAGAATCTCTTAAACCCAAGAGTTTGAGGTTGCTGTGAGCTGCGACGCCATAGCACTCTACCAAGGGTGACATAGTGAGACTCTGTCTCATAAAAAAAAAAAAAGAGGGGTCAGAATTGGGCCAAGAGCCATAGTGCTGCCCAAGGACAGTGTTAGAAGGTCCATAACAGCCCAGGCAAGCCAGCAGTGTCTGCATCCCATTCCCACTACCACCCAAGTCCAGACCTTCACCCTCATCAAAACCCCAGGCCTGGGAGAAATCTCTGAGGAGCGGCTTCACATTAGTTAGGAGAGACCCTTTCCTTGGTATTGTAGACTGTCTAATCTGACACATCACAATCTTACCACCATTACCAAAGCCAACTCCCTCTCACAGCACCCAGGGCCCACAGGACCAGTTGTTACCACTTCTTTACCCCAATTAGCCCGTCTGGAGACCTGACACCAGGGCTCTTGGACCCAATCCCCACTCACCCCAGGAGCTGCTGAACCAGACATGCACTTGTCATAAAGCACTTTCTTCCTTGACAGAACTTCACGCATCCCAGAGATCTAGGATGATCTCCATCCTGGGCAATGAAATACAACGTAAGGTGTGGCCAGGGTTGGATTAGCTTCCTGTGTGGTTTCTGTCTGGCTACATTGAGACGGTCAAATCTTATCTCTGCAGCCTGAACTAGATCAGGGCTACAGCAAGACCAAAGGAGTTTTGGTGGCTGTTGCTGGCTGCTTCAGTCTGTAGGTTGCCTAAAATTACACAGCTAAGGAAATACTGTCTGTGAACCCACGTGCTCTTTGCAGTATGGACTATAGCTAATTAAGCAGTCGGTCAGTTTAGTCCAGAAAGCCACCTAGTAGCATAGATCTGAAAAATATCTCAGCACGCTAAGCATGGGGCTAATCTAGAATTCCAAGGTGGTAAGGTAAGATGCAGGCAATTGGAGCTATCGAGTTGCCCTACCAATGGAAAATGGCAGTGACAAATGGAGACTGTTTTCTACTAGAGTCCTTAGCAGGCCAGGTAACACTTGAGAAATTTGAGAATTTGACCACATCCCGAAACCAGTGTTCAATAATAACTCCATACTTGAGCAAGGGCTTTGCTGAAAAGGTCTTTCTATTTGATTGCAAACCATACATCAGCTGCCTTAACTTTATTGTAAGGAGAAAACCAAAACTTATTCTGAAAGAGATCAACCCTAACTTTATTTGGGTCATGCTGCTGACATCCACAAACAATGGGAAGAGTGTGACTAATGCAGAAACAGCAAGAAAAGGTCAGTGTCTCGTTGATTTCTTAACCCGCAGTAATCCGTGAGTATCGTGAAAAGGCATTTGCCTCTATCTGCTCCTTGCTGCTGCAGCCATTAAATGAACAGAAGGAGGGAGATGATTCCACACTCATTAAAAAAACAAAAAAGCAAACAAGGTATGCTAATAGGTAGTGACGTAAGCCCGGAGATGTACATTTAAGGATGGTTCTCAAAAGCATGTAGAGAATGAAGGCTCCATAGCTTGCCTGTGAAGTAGAAATGACCATAACTCTATTTTATCAATAAATAGCCTAATACTTATACATGTGATTTGTCCAAATCCCTCAGATGTGAATAACAGATAAACCAAAACAAGATCTTGGGACTCCAGGCTCTATAACCCACACTGCAGAGCTGTGCGCTTTGTTTCAGGAGGGTAGGCTGAATAGTTGACGCCAGATCCTAACACAGACTGGTCAACCCAACGTAGCATCTGCATTCACCATGACAACCCTCAAAGGCAACCAGCCTTCCTGCATCTGGAACCACTGGGGCCAGAAGGGACCTGGCAAAAGACAGTGGGAGGTTGGTCTAAGGTGAGTCACCAGGCCGGTAGCTCTGCTCAGAGCAGCTGCCCTGCTGAAGATGGGCAAGTAGCAAGCACACATGAACACAGAGAAGGCACACGTTGTGACACAGACGTCGCACGTTTGAAATACTGTGCTACGAGGAAAGAATATCTTCTCGGAGCGCACTGAAGAGAGAAGGCCTAGAAATTTCACAGGGCCCAGAGGGTCAGCTTCCACATGCACCTTCCCCATCTATGCAGCCCCAGAGAGTGAGGTCCGAGGGACAGGGAAAGTGATGTCGCCGGCAACTCTCAGAAGAACAGAAGTGTTGGGCAGAGCGGAGAACGGCAGCGTCACTCTAACCTCGCAGGTCACCAAGGGAAGAAACCGAGGGCAACAGGCAATGAAGAGCCTGCTCACGTTCACCCAGATCAGAGAGGATGGGCTTGCTTGGAGCAGCCCCCAGGGCTTCTGATACTCAAAGCCACAGAGACAACTGTGGAGCAGAGCTTCTCAAGTGTTCACGTGCCACAGAGCATCTGCCGGCCCCGTGTGATGCAGGTTCTGAACCCGTGGGGCTGGGGCACAGCTGAGAGCCTGCATTCCTAACGCGTGCTCAGGGGTGCCCATGCTGCCGGCCCCCTGGCCCACACACTGAGCAGCAGGATCTAGATCATAACCTGCTGGGCCCTGGTGACTTTTTTCTCCCTTTCCAAATGATAGGCTTTGCACATGGGAAAGAATAATGACCTTTTTTTTTTCTTTTTAGAGACAGTCTTATTTTGTTGCCCCTCAGTAGAGTGCCGTAGCGTCACAGCTCACAGCAACCTCCAGCTCTTGGGCTTAGGCGATTCTCTTGCCTGAGCCCCCCGAGTAGCTGGGACTACAGGGACCCGCCACAACGCCTGGCTATTTTTCTTTTGTTGCAGTTTGGCCGGGCCGAGCCCAAACCCGCCACCCTCGGTATATGGGGCCGGCGCCCTACTCACTGAGCCACAGGTGCCGCCCGAATAATGACGGTTGTTGAACAGCCCTAGTGACATGTCATGGCATGTTCCTCAAAACCCTCCCCAGCTTTCACGCCATCTGCTGTCAACCCCCAGCACCCAGCACCACGGTCACTGCCCTGAGCGCAACTTCCGCTTCTCTCCCCTCACTCACTCTCTTCCACCCACCCTGGACTCCTGGCTATTCCTGGGCTGGGCTGGGCTGGGCTGGGCTGGGTCCCCTTCAAGACTGGGTCCCCTTCGTGCTGGGCGGCACCTGTGGCTCAGTGAGTAGGGCGCCGGCCCCATATACCGAAGGTGGCGGGTTCAAACCCAGCCTCGGCCGAACTGCAAAACAAAAAAATAGCCAGGCGTTGTGGCGGGCGCCTATAGTCCCAGCTACTCGGGAGGCTGAGGCAAGAGAATCGCCTAAGCCCAGGAGCTGGAGGTTGCTGTGAGCTGTGTGACGCCACGGCACTCTACCGAGGGCGATAAAGTGAGACTCTGTCTCTACAAAAAAAAAAAAAAAAAGACCTTCGTGCTTGCTAAATATCAACTATTCTGCCTTCCTTCAGTGCGGGAAGTGTGCCCGGCCCCTCTGGTTTAAAGTTGCAGCACCCACCCTTGCACCTCCTGGACCCCCCCTTCTAGCTTCATCTTTCTCCACAGCACTTACGACTATTTGCAAATTACATGTTTTGTTCATTCCGATCCTCATCCACCGCCTTACTAGCATGTCGGCCCCAAGAAAGCAAGGATTTTGTCTGCCTGTTCACTGCTATGTCTCGGTGTGTGGCACATAATAGGCACTTAAATATTTGTTGAATAAAGAAAGAATTTAATTTTTAATGAAATTTTCAAAGTGCCAACCATCACCCTCAAGGACTCCAGTGAATTGTTTGCTTACATCTGATACGAATAGTATTTTTTTCATCTGAAGAAACTATTCCTTCGAGATATCAAAAGGATCCATTGTTGCAGATTGTAGGAGATATTTTTATCCTGGCATGTAAGTATGGGCTCCATGGAGAAAGGAATTCCCCACATGTTCCAGCGCTCATTCACCCTCAGCCTGGTGGGATTCCTGCTCCTTCCCCCTCAGGGGACCACACAGAGGAGAGGCGGATGAAACTCGGCAGGCTGACCTCCCCATGAAAGGGTCCTCCCTCCATCTCCTTGGCACAATGGGAATGATTCGAGAAAACCAGGATGCAGGATGGGAAATTCCTCATTCTGCAGACGAAGACCCCAGGGCTCAGAGATGTTAAGTGACTTGCACCGGTGTTACTGCCAGTTGTTGGTGGGGCTGGGACAGGAATCCACACCTGCCTGCTCACTGCCAACACTCTTTGCATGCTGCTTCTCTTTACAAACAGAATCTGTGTTCTGATTTGAGAATAGCTTCAGCTCCAAATTCAGAGCAGGAATCCTGAATAAGTCTTACAATATCCAAAGAACAAGACGAAGTCAGACCTTCCTGAGAGCCAGTGACAGTTAAGCAGACAGGGCTGTGTGTCCGCTACAAGCTGCTCTGTACCTTAACCATATCCCTCACCAGTGTATGTCTGCAATCACCCAGGAAACCAGTGTGCGGGAGCAGGCAGCTCCATTTTGGCTCCCAGAGGGCCTCGAAAACAAGTCACATTGAGAGCAACAGGACGTTAGGGTGTTTATAATTATAATTTTAAAGTTGTAGGTTCAACTTTAGAATCAAGTTCACTACCACCTACCTTTTCCTAAAGGCCTCCTCTGTTCCTATTCCATCCCAAAGGTAAATACCTGACCAGACAGAACTGGGGGTATTCATGACTGTCCAGAGAGTTCTTTGACTTCCATTCAAATCATCCTAGAAATCAATGATCTCAGCAGAACTGCTTGGTTTACCCATTATAACTTACATTCATTCAGAGTCCAGTTTTGCCCTGAAGCCTAAAGTTCCCTTCTAATGCGCTGGACCTAAATTAACACATGCATAGTGAAGTTTTGCAGTTCTGATATGAACAGTGTAGAACCCCAGAGGCAAAAGGACAGTTTGCTGCTTTTTCAAAATGGCATGCCCCTCTTCTCAACTAATTGCCTAAAGGACGAACAACTTTATCTGCATCCCTTCAGAGCGGGGCATGACCCTATAGTGAGTGAGGGACAATATGACCAGTTGCTTGGGAACTGAAAGGCAAGGAGGACTTTTTCTCTAGCTTCTGTGGCTGGGGTCTATGAATTGAACTAACCCAAAACAAATTAATGAGAAAAAAGCAAACAAATAATATACATTGTTAATATTTTGGCATGGCACGGGTGCTTTCTGGAAAGTAGCAAAAACCCCAAAGAAGCATTCAGTTAAATATACCATTTTAACAAAGAGCAATATATTGTGAGGATTGGACGAGACAAAAGAAAAGGTGGTTGGGATTCGGGGTAGAAAACTGTAGGAAAGTTACTAGGAAATAAATGAAGGAAACCCATGGAAGCTAACGGTTGTTCTAGCTGAGTTTGTTTGTACAGACTCATCTGCACCAACTCCCTGACTCCAATGATAAAAATGTTCCCCTCCTCCAGGTTCAGGGAAGGCACCTTTCTCATGGGAAATTCATGCCTCACTTTTAGGTGAAAGGGGAAGGGCAGAGAGCCCCTCCTCTTCCTTCCTTTGCTGTGTCTCAACTGTCTTCAGCTCAGAACAACCAATACGTCCAAATGACATACTTTGGGGTGGCATGTTCTGATCCCCTTCAGGACTGTAAAGCAAGCATTGTTAGGTGGCATGGGGGGGCGTAGACTTTCACACATCAAGAGTGATAAGAGCGAAATAAATGTTAAGAAAGAAACTAACCAGTCACAGCTTCCCCAAACTACTTCCCAACCTCGGCTTCCTCAGTGTCTCATCCTGTTCTGAATACTACCATTTTTTTAGTCTGTTTTTAATCTCAAAACCCTATGCACTGTTGCACCGACTCCAACAGTCTCTCTCTTTCTCCCTCCTTCTCTCTCTCTCACACACACGCAAGCCCTCTCCGACACCTGGAGAAAAGCCGACAGTATTTCCACATGAACTAGAAGGGAAGGGAAACATCGCTCTTTGTTTCCTACAGGATGCAAGCGGCTAACATAGAAAGGCTGCAGGAGAACCAAGGGATGATGCTGATCATGAAAGACAAGCTAATAACGGAACCAGCGAGAGCAGAGGAGATGCTCGCAAAAGAAGAAAGTGGTGAGTGCGAGATAAAGGAGGGAAGCGGGAGGGGAGAAGCTGTCCTGGCAGCTGGGCCTCGAAGCCCTGGACTCACACTTCACAGACTAGAGCTGGGCAGAATAATGGGACCTTCTGTTTCTTATTGTGCTTTGTTGCTGCAGGTCTCAAAGGCAACCCGCTATTGAAATGGTTTTGACCTTGGCCTGAGCATCAATCACAGGTGAAACCTTGGCATGTGGGTCAATAAACAGATGACTATCCTCACCTTCCCCCCCAACACACACACATCCAGGGTGACCCTTGGCGTGAATTACATGCCAAGACAACAGCAATGTTACCTCAATTATGTGCGATTAAATGACCAAGGAATGTTCCTTATCACAGAGTCTTCGACCTTAGAAACAGACATTATCCACCACAACCACACTTTACCGATATGGAACTGAGGCCCAGAGAGGTTGGTCAAGGTCATGTACATTATCAGGAGCACAGCTTGCACCAATTGTGAGGACGCACTCTTTTCGCTACTCGCACTGCCTAGCACAACTACATTTAATTTTAGTTCATCACACATTCAGCTTGTGCTTTCGAGGAATTTTATAGTCCCCAATCCATCTGTGCATTTTGCCATTCCTCTAGTTTCACTTTATTCAGTGCTTCCCCTGTATCTGGTGCACCGTCCTTAAAAGAAGAGGAGAGGCCCAAGAGTTTAAATTGATGGCCATCTGTTTGTCATCTTGACAGTAAAGCAGCGGCTGAAACATCCACAGCTCAGAGTGCTCCGTCTTCTTCTGAAGGGCCAGCTCTAGATCTGCAATCCACCTCAGGCAAGGGCAGAGAAAGGATTTACAGCCACTAAGAATAAAGCCACCACTGTCAACTTATAGCACACATGGTCATTTAGAAAAATATTAGGTTTTACATTTCAGAAGTGCTTTAAATACAGTTAAGACTATTTAGGTGGAAATCAATCAGTCAGAATGTATTCAAATATGCACAATTGTTAAAATAACACATGCAATGAAAAGTTGAAGGCTGGGTTTTCAGACTGCCACATAATGACGGCTGAAGGTGCCAAGCTGCCCCGTGAACCCTTCCTGCAGCCGTTGTACCTAAGGAGCATTTAAAGGACTAGAACTGTGACAGCATTGTTGCCTTTGGAACCAGGAGCAGGTGCATTCTTCATCTCTGCCAGAGTCTTGGTCAAAAGCCATACCTCTCGACGTGGCTGAAGGGTTTTCACAATGCCACCAGGTGTGGAAAATGCTCCCAGGAATTAAACATCCAAATAGTTAAAGGATAATAGTTTATTTCATCAACAAGTTATGCGTCTTGGGGGAGCAGAGTCCACAGCATTGTTTGTGAGGCACCAACACACAGAAGGGCATTTTATTTGTGTACAGATACGATACGAGCAAAGATGGCTATCTGTGCAGATAGATGCGACAGGGACTTGGAGCCTTAGAAAAATGAGATCTGACTAAAGTTTCTCTTCTCTCTGCTCTCTCTGTTGCTTTAATCTTTTATATCCTTACACAGCCCAGATGGAAACAGAGGCTTCCACTAGTCTAAGGTGTAGAAGTAAATAAGCCAACAAAATTTCAGGGATGAATGCACACAGTATTCTACATGCAATAACTTGTCTTCCTGCTATAATAGAAGTTCTGACTTCTATGATTAAAATGCCGCTTAGGACTCGGGAAAACACATGATATTCATTAACTTCCCAGCTCAGGCAAAGCTCTGCGCTAGGCACTGAGTGTCAGGCTTCCAGCAGCTTTTGAAAGCAGACATCCTGTGGAAAATATGCTGTAGCCAAGAGTCCACGTTCTTAGCCTAAGTCCTGACCTTGTCATTTGGACCTCTCTGTTCAAAAAAGCATGACTTCTCTCCTCCACACTCTCCCCAAGACTGACTTGCTCCCGTGACATTCTATGTGTGCTGTTGTCTCTAAGCTTGTCACATTCGGTTGTCTTCTTGGCCATTACCAAGACTTTCCTGGAAGAAGACTACGGTCCTGCACTCTGCTCGACCTGAGGATCAGGTTCTCCCAGGGAGTGTGCACTCCCAGCACACAGGTTACTACTCCCCACGCCCGGGCAGCACAGGACTCTGGAGATGCAAATGGTTAAAGAAATAGACGGCATCTTCCAGGCCTTCCGGCAGTTGCTGATCTTGATAAGGCTACAATCAGAGAAGATGCCAAATGTCCAAGGAGTAACAAGAAGGAGGTGCTGGAGGCTCGGCACCTATGGCTCAACGGGTTAAGGCGCCAGCCGCGTACACCTGAGCTGGCGGGTTCGAATCCAGCCTGGGTCCGCCAAACAACAATGACGGCTGCAATCAAAAAATAGCCAGGTGTTGTGGCGGACGCCTATAGTCCCAGCTACTTGGGAGGCTGACGCAGGAGAATCACTTGAGCTTAGGAGTTGGAGGATGCTGTGAGCTGTGATGCCACAGCACTCTACCTGGGTGACAGCTTGAGGCTCTGTCTCAAAAAAAAAAAAACAAGGAGGTGCTGGAGCCCCAGGAAAAGGAGATACAGAGCCGCGAGGACAGCACACAGGAGATGACTTTGCCTGAGTGGGTTTTAGACAGGTGCAGGGCATTTCAGAGAGGAGAAACACGTTCATGCACCCGACAAAACACGATCTCACATTTACCACATGTGATAAGGTACAGAGTATTTCAGGTAAAACAGGATAAACACAGACCCCAGAAGCTGAAAGGAAATAGTGTGTAAACCAGCATCTATAGTGCTCAGAAGATTTTGACAAGGGCCAGAAGAGCAATTGTAGAAGGCCCAGCCTTCTGTTTTTTTTTTAGAGACAGAGTCTCACTTTGTCGCCCTCAGTAGAGTGCCATCACAGCTCACAGCAACCTCCAGCTCTTAGGCTTAACTGATTCTCTTGCCTCAGCCTCCCGAGTACAGGTGCCCACAACGCCCAGCTATTTTTTTTGTTGTTGCAGTTTGGACGGGGCCGGGTTTGAACCTGCCACCCTCAGTATATGGGGCTGGTGCCCTACTCACTGAGCCACAGGCCCAGCCTTCTTTGGAAACTGTCTTCTCCTCCTTTCAATTCTTCTCCCTGCTACCAAGATCAACAAGGGTGAACCTACGTGTTAGACAACTAAGCCAAAGATGGCCCATACATATTGGCCCCCGTGCTGTGTACTTCTTCAGTGAATGCTGAACCCTGTTACCTCTGCTGGTGCCAAACTCAAAAGTTTTACACATCCAGTAATTTTTTAAATAGCCAAAGCAATCAAATCTTTAGCCATTTATAAGCTGCCTGCTTTGCACATCATACAAAACTACCACTGGCATCCACTGGGCATTAACAGATACAGCCTTGTGGTTATAAGACCCTAAGCAGCTACTGCCTCCAGAGCAATGTGACCCAGAGACTCCTTGCCATGCTCCTGAGCCATAGACATCATCCAGACACACGTAGGGCCCCAGCCTCCCATCCCCTGGGAGTTCCCTTGCCCTCCCCCTAACCTTCAGCAGACTCTTGGCATGAGGGAGTTCACTGCACTGTCAAAGTGTACCACCCAACAAAGCTCCCGTATGCTTCTGCCACTTTGTGGTCATATCTTTTTCTTTTATTGTTGAGACAGAGTCTCACTAGGTCGCCCTCAGTAGCATGCCATGGCATCACAGCTCACAGCAACCTCAAACACTTGGGTTTAAGGGATTCTCTTGCTTTAGCCTCCCACGTAGCTGGGACTACAAGCGCCCATCACATTGCCTGGCTATTTTTTTGTTATAGTTGTTATTGTTTTTAGCAGGTCTCGGCCAAGTTTGAACCCACGAGCCCCAGTATATGTGGCTGGCACCCTAGCCACTGAGCTATGGGTGCCAAGCCACAAGGTCATCTTTTCCTTTGATTGGCCTCTAGATCTCTCAAACTCCCTACACCAGGCTGCCATATTTATAGTCATGTGACCGAAGTCAGTCCAATCAGATTACCTTTCTTGGGGATAAAGAATCGAGATATAGAAACTAGAAGTAGCAAATCAGACATCTAAGTATCCTTAAATATGCTCTCAGTTCCTCCGCGTGCCCCCCCCCACCTTTGCCAAGAAAAACTAAGTTTGTCTGAAGGGGTCTGTTAGTTGCAATAAAACCATGTTAACTAATTTTAAAAGTTCACTGAAAGAGCTCAGCATAGAGAGAGAGGAATTTCAACCACTAGCAATCAGGGAAAATTTCAAGTGAAAAAGATTAGAAATTGGAATTGGGCCTTGAAGCCTGAGTTCTTCGTGAGTGCTCATCAACAGAGGAGTAAAGACGCCTGGCACACCAGCTTCAGGAAAGCTGCGCCAAGCTAGAGGAAATGGTCATGCTGGAGGGGTAAGGTGAGACAGAGGTCACACAGGTAGGCCTCAGCCATTGTGGGTACCTGTGGGATTCCAATCCAGCTGAAGAAAACCATGTTTTTCATTTCCCTGACATCCTGAGGTGTTTGTGGTACAGGCTGAAAATAAAGCCTTGGAGTGGAGCTGAGGTGACATGCCTCTGTTCATGCTGCCTCCCTTACCTCCAGGGAAGCTAGAAAGCTGTGGGGGAAAGGTCGCGAAAAGGAGCAGGAGGGCTTCTGGCACTACTGATGTATTGCCATTTATGAGTGAGGACACCCACCACCCATCATAGTCAACGGAGAGCCACGGAAGTTGTGTGAGTAAGGCAGAACCCGTGAGTGAGGTGTTTTGGGAAATTCTGGGCAAAGGTGTTGAAGATGGTTTGGAGAAGGAGAATCCAGAGCCAAAAGTTCAGGTGGAAAGGGACAAAAACCTGAGATGATGATGCCACCAACGGGAAGAGAGAGACTAGTGTCCACAGTCCCTCAAGGAAAAAGCAGAGTCAGGGCTGGGACTGACCAGGTGGCCGGGAGGCAGCAGTGGCTTCAGACTGTGGGAATGAAGCCCGGGGAGAGCTAAGAACCTAGGGCCAGAACTAAAACTTGAAAAGTTAGGACAGAGGGGAGTTTTGTTTCTGTTAGGAGTAGTTTCTCACAGACCAGTCCTCTTGCAGAGAACTAGCAACTTAGCTTTAAAAAGAACCAAATGAGGAAGCAAAGAGACAAGAATAGCTGAAAGCAGCGAGGCACACGAAAGCAGCAAAAACTACGGGGGAGTCCAAAGAAAGAAAAAGCAAAGGGCGAAATGCCAGGAGGTTTTTGTTTTTAAGACTTTTCGCGGCTCGGCGCCTGTGGCTCAACGGGCTAAGGCGCCAGCCACGTACACTTGAGCTGGCGGGTTCGAATCCAGCCTGGGCTCACCAAACAACAATGACGGCTACAACCAAAAATGGCCGGGCATTGTGGCAGGCGCCTGTAGTCCCAGCTACTTGGGAGGCGGAGGCAAGAGACTCACTTGAGCCCAGGAACTGGAGGTTTCTGTGAGCTGTGATGTCACAGCACTCCATCCAGGGTGACAGCTTGAGGCTCTGTCTCAAAAAAAAAAAAAAAAAAAAA
>CAUYRH010083193.1:0-12031 GCA_963574655.1 Perodicticus potto | reverse complement strand
GGCATATTTGAAGGGTCAGGAGAAAACTTCTAAATACGGATCAAAAATGTTTTCACATAGTAAATGAGAAAATATCATGAATGTTATATCAATCAGGTTGATAAAAATATCTCCGATTGTATGTGAAGCCCGCACACTGTAACCCATGACTGAATTATTGTACATAGCTATGACTCAATAAAAAATAATAAAAATAAATAAATACATTATCCTCATCCATTTTCGCCTTCATTGTTTCAAATGAAACCCAGCTGTTAATCTCTTTTTTTTTGGGGGGGGGCGGCCCTTGTATTATGAGTTGTTTTCCTTTTTCTGCTTTTTGGATTTTCTTCTTGTCTTTGTGTTTCCACGATTTGGTTATGATAGGTCTCATTGTGTTTAACCTACTTGGAGTTGTTGAACTTCCAGGGTATATAGTCATGTTTTATATCAAATTTAGAAAGCTTTTGCCATTATTTCTTTAAATATTTTTTCTGTCTCCCTTTCTCTTATTTCTTCTACTGAGTGTATGTACTGGTGTCATCAGGTCTCTAAGTCTCTTTTTGTTTTTATTTTTTCTTTTTCTTTTCTTCAGCTTGGATAATCTCTATTCATCTATTTTCAAGTTTATTGATTCCTTCCTCTACCAACTCAACTCTACTATTTTTCCCCTCTTGTGATCTTTTTCATTTTATTCATTGTACTTTTCAACTCCAGAATTATTTGGTTTTTTTTTTTTTTTAAGAAATGTTTAACCCTTTTATTTAAATTGCCTATTTGGTGATTTGTTGTCATCATACTTTGTTTTAATTCTGTAAGCATGGTTTCTTTTAGTTCTTTTGAACAAATTTATAATAGCTGATTTGAAGTCTTTCTTAAATGAACATCCTCAGAGACGGTTTCTAGTGACTGCCTTTTCCTCTGTGTATGGATCACAATTTCCTGTGTGTGTGTGTGTGTGTGTGTGTGTGTGCTTGGTTTTTCATCTCTCCTTAATTGTTAAAAACTTACCATTGTAGATGATATATTTTTGCAAATCTGGATTATTATCCTACCCTTCATGTAGTTTCCTACATGAAGCTTATCCTATCCTTTTAGCTTCACTAAATCTGTTGTTTTCTCTTTGTTTATTTGTTTAGGAACTTGTGGGTACTAATTCTGTAGAGTTTACCATACTTTCTGAGCAGCACTACTGATGTTTCTACTCAGGTTTTTAACAATTCTTTTAACTTTTATGCCTGGCTTCCTTGGTGTCACCTGCAGGTTGGCACGGTTTAGTATCAGCCAATGATTGGTCAGAAGTTGTTGTGATACACCTCAAACTAGTCTGGCTTCCGCTAGGGAGGGAGATGTGTGAGTTTGGGCATACACATTAAGTTCAGTGTGCTTATCAGTCTGGCATTAATTTCTGATTGTATATGGTCTCACATTCAGAGATGAGTCAGTAAAAGGTCCTCTCCAGTATTTTGTGGTCATGAACACAACCTTCTACATATTGAGAAATATGAGGAAGCTTATCAATGCCCACTATTGCTATCTCACTTTCTTTATATCTCTATTAAATTTTGTCTGGTCTGCTGCTTACCCAAACAGTGCTGCAGCCCCAGGCAGCTGTTACATTGGCCTTCCCCCATTATTTGCCACCAATATTGCTATTGTCTCTTTTCTCTGGCTCCAAGCCAGGTGTGTTCCCTCCATTTGTAGTGAGGCTTCCATTCCTCAGGGCTACCATGCCCACAGAGCTGGTGATGGGAGCAACTCTAAGTTTAAATGTGATAAACCTCACTATTCTTACCAAGATTTGATACTTTTTCTATCAATAAACATATTTCAATTTGACTTATGCTGTTAGTGAATTGCCATTGTTCCAAAATGCTTGTTTTTGACAACTTTATTTTTATAGTTTTATAGTTACTTTGGAGGGGAGGAGTTTTGATGAGCTCTTCACTCTACCGTTCTAGAAGTTGCATATTTGAACAAGTAACTTTTTACAAAAGTCAAAATATGGAGAAAGGTAGTATTTTTCAACAAATGGTATGGGCCAGGTGAAGGGCCCTAACCAAAGCAAAGTGACATGGCCTCAGGTGCTCCCCGAGGAACGTTGCCCTAAGATGGAAAAACTTCTTTCTCTGTGGACATGTCCTAGCAAGAACATTCAGTTAGGACGGTCAAAGAGGAAGTTAACCGGAGGGCTTCGCAGGGTTGAAGCTGGGGTTTGGGCACTTGCAGAGGTTGCAGGAAAGAGGTGCTCTGTCATTTTCTCTTTTTTATTTATGGCTAAGTTTTAAGTTTTAGGGAACTGACAAGAAAGCCAGACATTTTTGTGGTTTTGCTTGCAACCTACTATTGAGAAAGTATGTTTAATTTAGATTAACTATATATGTATCCAGCAGCTTTTGTGCTGAACAAAGATTTTCATAGTAGCTTTTGCTGTTTTAACATTATTCGTTCCTTTTTCTACTTTTATACTTTTGTCTGATCAGTGTGTATAAAAACACCCAATAAACATGGATTGTCGCTGAGTGCCTGAGCGAGCCTCAGTCCCCTTTCAATCAATCATTCTGTGTGCGGAACTGCCTCTGTGTCTCTGAACAGTTAAGTTCTGTGGTCGACTACAAATTAGTGCTATGAATAACTGAATAACAGACTTTGAGATGGAATACAACAAAAGAATGGCGAGATATATTCTCATTGAAAAGCTTATAGGCAAGTTGTTAGAGAAAACAGCCACAAAAAAATAGAAAACCTATTAAGACAATGTAATGTAAAATAAGTTAATAAGTTAAAAGTCTAAAATGATCAGCATTTTGGGTAAATGATCTTATATTGTCACATAATTTTATATGCAGTTGTAGTTTATTAATAACAATCTGAGATTTATTACATCTCACCTATCTCAAAACACTCCAGATGGGAGACAAGCTCAAATAAGTTGAGTTATAGGAGCATATCAGGGAGCCTCTAGAACAGGGGTTCTCAACATTCCTAATGCTGCGAACCTTTAATACAGTTAAAAGGGGTCGCTAATCACAGGTTGAGAACCGCTGCTCTAGAAGCTGAAAAAGGCAAGAAGAGCAGATTCTTTCCTAAAACTCCCAGGAAAGAACACAGACCTCTGACATTTTGATTTCAGTCTTATAGGACTTATGTTGAACTTTTAGCCTCCAGAAGAATAAGTAATAAATTTATGTTATTTTAAGCCACTAAATTTTGGTAATTTTTTATAAGAGAAATAGACAACTAGTACAGATAGGTATAAAATAAACATATTTGATATTAATTGATATTTCCTTGTTCAATAAGGTAAGCATCTCTTTTAATATCATTGGTCATTTCTGTTATTCCTTATATAAATTTATTGTTTATAGTTTTCTTATTTTATTCAATTGATTTTAGAAATTTTCTATATATTTGGATATATTTTTGATGATTATATATGATATATGATTGTATGAATATATATAATATATATATAATATACTTTGTAATGTACTTCTTCATAGAATGTTTATTTTTTTCTTTCTTTTTCATTCTTTTTGTCTACTTAATTACCGGAATTTTTATTGTACAAACTTTTTCAAATATACAGGGTGTCCATAAAGTTCACGTGCAATTTAAAATGCATTGATATTTGTATAATTAAATAATTACATAGGTTAGCTTTTAGCTTTATGGCTTCTATATTTCATGCCTTATTTAGGAAAACCTTCTCTACGCCAATTTTTAAAACATTCTTCTATATTATCTTCTAATTTGTTTATGTTTATCATTCTTAGCTAGTTAGTCCAATTTTAATCTGTCCACATAAAGTATGAGAAAAAATTTTGAATGTTTATCTTTGCAAATAAAGAGTTAAGTATCCTAAAATTATCAAATATATACTTTTCTTTGATATCAAATGTTACTTTTATAAAAAAAATTACATACATAATTATGTTTATGAAGTTTCCCTTGTTCCATTAATCTGTTTGTTCATGCCTATACACATATGTACTGTTTCCTTGATTTAATTAATAGAGTTTTATACCCTTTTATTGTCAACAATGTCATATTAACCATGATTTTATTCTGTCTCAACATTTTTTTGGCTATTTCTATGTATTTTCAGTGAGTTATCTTCTTGTCTTTTTTGGTTTATTTATTAGTATTTATTGATTCCCCTTGTTATGACTGGGGTCATTTTTATAATTACCTTTTCTATTTGGCTATTTCTAGTACATTGAAAAAACCAACATGGCTCAGCAGTTAGGGCGCCAACCACATTCACTGGATTTAGCGGGTTTGAACCCAGTCTGGGCCTGCTAACCAACAATGACAACTACAAAAAAAAAAAAAAATTGCCAGGCATTGTGGTGAGCACCTGTAGTCCCAGCTTCTTGGGAGGCTCAGGCAAAAGAATCGTCATTTAAGACCAAGATTTTGAGGTTGCTGTGAGCTGTGACGCCACAGCACTCTACTGAGGGTGAAATCATGAGGCTCTTTCTCAAAAAAAAAAAAAAAAAAAAGGAAAAGAAAAAGAAAAAAAAGCATGGTGGTTATATATGCAGTGTAGCCAGACTGCCTGAGTTCAAATCTTTCTTGAGCACTCACAATTTTTGTGATGTAGCCAGGGTGCATCCTAGCTTCTTCACAGTAAAGTGGGGTAATTAATAGAACAACCTCATTGAGTTCTTATGAAGAATATATGTTTGAATATGCTTGGATCCCCCTTTCTTCAGCCCCAGGTGAACATGTAGCATCAAATACAACTGTAGACACAGTCCAGACACTCCAATCCCCTTTCCAGTCCCTATTCTTTCCACCTTAGACAGCAGTATTCTTTGCTTTTTTCTTTCCTTTTTGGAGGCAGGATCCCAGACTGAGTAGCTGAATTACTGTGGAAAGTGATTCACCAAAGAACCTGATCTCAGACAAAAAAAAAAAAAACAAAACACATTGGACTCTAAGCAGCCTGCCAACATGCTGCTCCCAAGGAGAAAAGTGGAAGGCGCTGGCAGCTATTCCAGATTCTGGCTTTAGAGATTGCTATTCTCTAAAGCAGCATTGTGAAATCACAGTGAAGCAACATGTGACACTTAGCGTGGAATAAAAGGAGGCAGGGTGATACATATAATAAGATCAGAGAATTCACATGATCAATACTCATGTGCACATATGGAAATAAAACCGAAGAGAAATTAAGCAGGTGGGAAGGGAAAGGAGGGAATAGGTAAAATCACACCTAATGGGCACAATGTACACTATCTGAGTGACGGGCATTGTTAGAACTTTGACTCAAACAGTACAAAAGCAATTCATGCAGCCTGAACATGTGTTGTCCCATAATTGTGTAAAAAGATTTTAAATCATAAATAAAAAAGGAATATGCATGGAGACTTAGAATAATCCATGGCACATGTTAACTACTGTGTTATTTTCTCCTGTTATTGTTTTTTAAATTATATTAATCATTTGTCCTAAGTTTTTTTTTTTAGTATACAACTGTATGATCAATAATTCAGCCATCTTTGTCTTTTTCTATTAGAATGTTACATCACTTATTTCTTCTACCTACATTGTTGTCTTGACCATAGCGTCCACTTTATAAATACAGGCTAGTAGTGACAGTAGCATTTTTACTTTCCTGGACTTAATGCTTGAGTTTTACCAAATGTAATTATGTATTTTGTAGACATCTTGCAAACATACTGTCAGAAATCTTGGGAATTTTTTCTAATCACATTTTTGCAATAGATTTTATTATGATTAGTTGGGCACATTTTATCAATATTTTTGTACATAATTTATATATTTGAACATAATTATATGAACATTTTGAACATAATTTATATATTTCTTTAAGTACGTAAGATTATTCTACACTTAGTTTTGATAACAAAATGGTTAAGGGAAGAATAGAAAAAATTTCTAATCCTAGAAAGCATTATCCTTTTCTGGCTCTATCTTATTATAATCATTGAGTCTAATCGATATCTTGTTATTCAGAATTTGCTGAGTTTTGGGGGTACAATATCTCAACATTATTTTGATGAATTCATACACTTCTAACATAATATGCATATCACATGGGTAAATTGGGATTGACTATGTACTTGCATAAGGAATGTTTGAATTCTGGTCTTGACTGTTGGCTACAGAATGTAAGTTCCTATGTGAAACTTAGAAGATGGGTGTATGACAGACATCGACCAAAAGTGAGCTTTTTTCTACTCTTGTCATGTTTAATTCTAGGAACAATCCTTCAGTTGGAATAGTGTCATATTATTATTATAGGTGAGAACATATGAGCTCAGAGAGGTGAAGCATGACTTGCAACAGGTCATGTTTCTAATAACTGGTATATCCAAATTTAGAATGGAAGACAGTATATATATATGTGTGTATATATGTGTATATACATACACACATACATACACACATATATACATATACACACATATATATATATGTACACACATATAAACACATACATATATATATGCATATATATATATTCATATATGTATTTTTTTTCCTCCAGGGATTTTTTTTTTTTAATTTACATTCTGAACTTGGCACCACGTGAACTTTTTTTTGTAGTTTTTGGCCTGGGCTGGGTTTGAACCCACTACCTCCGGCATATGGGGCTGGCAGCCTACTCCTCTGAGCCACATGCACTGCCGCCTGAACTTTTCTTTTTATGTAAGCAGTTGCTTCCTGTTGGAATCCCCTGAGTTCATGTCTCTTTGGTGTTTCAGACCACTGGATTTAATTAAAGAGAACTGAGTTTTCTTTGTCAGAAAACCTTCAGGAAAGGGACCTATTTTTAATGATTTGGAAAATGAAGAATTAAATCTTAGCCTGTAGCAGAAATCATTAGCTAAAAGTTTGGGTGGCACGTAGGACTATTGATGGAAAGGGAGTAATGTTCCACAGCAAAGTGAAATCCTAGCAAAGGGAAAAAATACTTCTTCCATCTGCGTAAATAAAAAAGAATGGATTTATAGGAAATTTCCGAGATGGCTATATTTACCTGAGTAATGTGGAAGTTGGCCTGGATGTAATGCTACTTAATTAACAGTTGTACAAACAATTTATGGAAATTTTTGTTTTTCGGTGTTTTTGTTTAATAGTTGTTGTGAAAATCAGTTCTTACTTGTATGTCCAAACACATGCTAATAGATATATTTCAGTTTTTGTTGTCATGGTAACACATAGTCTTAGTTTGTATTCAGTTTTTACCCCAAGAGTAGTAGAAATTGCTGGAGGAAGAAAGAACTGTAGCAAGTTGTCTCTTGAGATCAAAATCTTGCCATCATAAACTACCACTAACTTTCCTTAAAAGTATTAATACTATTATTTAATACTCCCCAAAATCTTTTCAGAAGGAAAAGGTAAGTTTTTCAGGTGTCACAAGCCCATGTAATAGACAAGATTTCTAAGGCACAGCTATCATGTATATTTTGTCAGTGAGTTTACAACTACTTGGTATCAATTTGGATTATAACAAAAGTCTTCTTTGAATCTAACCCTCATTTGCATACATATGAAATAGTTTTGCAAAACTGATAGCTTTTCATTATGGCCATCTTATGAAAAAGATGAATCCTAATACTATATAAACAACCTCCTCAGAAGTTGATAGGCAATGCATTCTGTTCCCTAGAGTTTGTGAGACAATTCAGCCAAGTGGCTGCCATAATGAGAGTTAGGTGCTTTTTAATACTTTTTCATGTATCACACAACAAAGAAATTATTAAGCTTTAATGAATCACCATATATAGATATTCTGTTATATTTGAATAATGTGTTATGGACATAGTGAAGTTTATGGTCAAATTTTTTCTCCTCGGAAGTCTAGGTTTTTCAGGATTGATGACTTAGAAATATTTCACAAATGACATAGAAATATTTCACAAATGCTTGGTTGGCCTAAAGAATACCTCCTGGTATAATTAATGTTGCACCCATGATTCCCCTAAGCCCTGGTCCTGGGACTTAACAGAATCGTGGGTGCAACATTAATTATAATGATAATGGGACAGATTCAACTCCTGGCACTTGGCTCTACCGGATACCTGCTTCACGTGAAGAAACACACGTAGACGGATTTCTCCAAACCCAGAATTCAAACCTATCGCATAAACTATTAGGTCTGGAGAGAAACCTGGAGATTAACTCCTGCACACAACTTCATTTTATACTGCTGCAAACTAAGGGATAAGAAGCAGAAGTAACTTACTCTAAGTCACTTAGTTGGTGAGGGAGAGATTTTAAATTCAAGTTTGTTCTGGTGCCAACCAATTCTGTATGCTTAACATTTTAAATTATTATTTTGTATATAATATACAAAAGAATACAAAGTCATCTAATAAACACTGTATGCTTCAAACAATCTCAGCTTCAGCTATTATTTTAGAGATAATTTCTTTCATATTTATATTAACATTAGAACATTGTTTTGATGGTCAAATGAACAAGCTAAAAGTGGAATGATTGGTTACTAAAAATCCAGGCATCACCATTATACAATTGATCCATGCAACCAAAAGCCACCTTTACCCTTAAATCTATTGAAATGTAAATGATAAAAAATATGTATGATATAGATAGTTTAGCCCTTCCTGACCTTGGACAGATATAATAGGATTGAGTTTTTTTCTTAAAGTGTATGAACATAAATACCAGATGCAAATTTATAACAAATAAGGACAAATTGAGGACATTTTAGAGCAACGGTTGTCAACCTCACCACCCACAGGAACTGTATTAAAGGGCCGTGGTATTAGGAAAGTTGAGAACCACTGCTTTAGAGCGAGTCAATGTATGCTCTATAAACAAAGGCAGGAGATGTTTTATTTTGGTCTCTTCTCTTTTTCCTCCCTTAGGTTAACTATCATTGATTTTCCTTTATAGATCTGAAACATCTATGACATTCATCAATACGATTATATACAGTGTGAGAACTCTGAAACCTAATCTTCACTATGTCAGCTTGCAAGGTTTTGACTTGAACTGAGAAAAACAAGACATGTAGTATCAAAAGTCTGATTGCCACCCACAATCATATTTTCTGGCTGTCCTGTGTTTATTACATATGTCTCTCTTTCTTGTGTACACACACACACCCTATTCACACATGAAGCTACCACAAAGACAGCACCAGCTTCAACAGCATTACGACCTATCCAATTAGAGTGCAATTATTTGATAAAACAGAGTCACTTAAGGTTAGCAATAGCCCTACAAAGCAAGACTAATTGAAATGCTCATCTACATTGTGATATGATTTAAGCAATTAACATGGTTAAACAGTACCCATTAGAACAGAAGAGCAGTATAAATGTGGAGAAAAAAAATTAAGCAATGACTTGATACCAAGTAACATTGTAAAAATCTTTGTTTATGACAAAATAATCAAAAGCACCTTTCAGAGATGTTTTCTAATAGTTTCCATGATTTATTATTATTTTTTAATATGTGAAACTTGTTTCTAGATCTTCTGGTCAACAACACTGGGGCAGATTTTAAAGCTAACAGACTGTACTAAAGGACATTAGTTACCCAATAAAACCTACATTTTTTTTTTCTGAAGAGAACCACTTCTTCATTAACTTATGAAATAAACAACACTCTAAACGGATGACTCATTCTTCTGTTGACTTCAGCCCAGTGTTCTTACATGTTCACACTAAAAAGTTCCATGAAGTTTATTTCAAGCAACTGGGGGCTGAGAAAGCTGATTTCACTTATAGTTTGAGGTTTCTTCCCCTCTCTTTAAATATTTATACTTCCAATAAACAAACACAGATGTTTAAAAAGAAAAGAAAAAAAAAAACAATTAAAAACTTTGTCCTGTGAAAACAGTCATATGGTAGGAGCTTTCAGTATGGTTTGGTTTGGAATATGCAAGAAATGATGCAATTATTTAATAATTTTGCATAACAAATGCAAAAATTATTTGGCATATATAAATAGTAAACTTTTTACAAGTCATCTAAACTTTGTTACAAATAGATAAGTAATTACATTTAGATAGATGTGGCAGAGCTGTCTGTAAGGCTGAAAATATCTGGCATGATATAAGTACATTAATCAAATACAGACAACGGGGGAAGAATCACAAATACATATTTTGTCTCTAGCTATAGCATCAGTTAATATATCAGTGGGGAAGAACAATTAGGAAAGCCATCATGTATATTTAAATTTATGCTTTTTTATTGAAAGCTAATTGTTTCTATAGCTAAAAGGTTCTTTATTGATTATAGGCCTTAGAAAACTATTCATCACAACAGTTATGCTTTATAGTTCAAAGTAACGAATTTCACAAATGAGAGCAGGGACCACTAATATAGTCATGTTGATTATCTGTGATTAGGAATTAGCCGTACTTGAAAATCTAACATTTAGCACTCAAGCTGAATCATAAACAAAAAATAAATAAATAAATAAATGAGCCTCTGCACAGCTCTTATCTTGTACAGGTATTATCTGGATTTGGTCTCAACCAGCATGGGCAATATTGTGACATAAATGAAGATACCTTTACTCACTTGATAAAGTGTTACCTAGCAATAAATTAGAATAATCACATCAAAATTTTCTTTGATATCAAGTGAAAGAATGGACTTTCCATGATATTTCGCTCCCTTTACACTCTCTCTTCTCCTTTATGATATCTTCACATCATGGGCAGACACCACCCTCTATATTAACCTCTTTGTTGAAGACATCATCTTCTGCAGAGGAAACCATGGGTATGGCAAAACCTAATAAAGAAAGTGTCCCCAGTTTCATCTTCTGACACATCATTACAGTGTATTGAGCAGGAAGTAATATTAATGGAAGGAATGTGGTAGAACATTAGCCAGAATGAAGTAAATGAAAGAAAGCACAGTCTCTGAAATCAAGTGGGTCTGGGTTCAAATTTTAGCTCTGTTTTTTTTTTTTTTTCTAAAGTTAAGACTTTAGATGAGTGATTTAAATTCTCTGAATTTTAGTTATTAATCTATAAATCATGAAAAATTACTTGTCAGAATCACTGGAAGAGTTAGAAACATAGTGCATTCCACTTAGTATATGTCACATAATCTGCCTTTCTATCACTTTGTGGAAAGTTTTGTTGTGTTGTGATTTCTACAATGGGATTTAAGGAGCCAGCTATACTTGAGCATTGAGAACATCCTCACAATTAATGCTTCACAAGGACTTAGGAAAAGAAGGTGGGCACATGTTTTTCTCTCTTTGAACATGACATTTTATCCGCTTTTGCTTTTCTTTTATGTCCTGTTGAAAAGCCTACAATTTAAGAAAAACCAGAAAATTGTGGCTGAATTCAGAGATAGGGAGGACTAAAGGGGAAAATAAGATGATGAATTCAGAGCAGATTGCAATAATTCTTATTTTAATGTTTTCAGTTCTACAATGCATGTCCCTGGGAGTGGAACTGCAAGACATTTAGTGTCTATGAACCTTTCTGGAATCTTGATATATGTGGAAAATTCCTATGAGAATGAATGTGAATATTTTGAACTTTATTCTAGTATTTGCAAGAAAGATATTCTCAAGAGACAGATTGATGTCAATGTCTAAAATAGAAAGTAGAAGGGAAAAATCATCTTTTAATGAGTGAAATTCAAATAGAAACCTTAATTGCACATGAGTTGAATAGTCATGAATGGCACATTTATTTCAATCATTTATCAATTCACTGAATCAAAATTTATTTATCATATATTTTATTTGGGGTACTTTTCAGGTGTGTGAAACATAGATGCAAAGAATATATATAATAAAAAAGAGGAAAAATACTAAGTGTTGGCAATGGTGGAGAAAGTGTAACCTTCACACATTGCTGACAAGAATGTAAAATGATGCCATCACTTTGGAAAAGAGTTTATAAGTTGCTCAAAATTGAATGACAGAGTTATGTTATCTTACAGTTCTACTCCCAGGTACATCCATCCCAGGTATACTGAGAACATATTTTCATGTACAATGTGTACATTAAGATTAGCCCACATCACAAAAATCCCCAAACCAGAGATGCTGGCATGGATGTGGAGAAAAG
>CAUYRH010083192.1:0-12962 GCA_963574655.1 Perodicticus potto | reverse complement strand
GCTTCTGCACAGCCAAGAACACAGTAAGTAAAGCAAGCAGACAGCCCTCAGAATGGGGCTCATATTTGCAGGTTATGCCTCCAATAAAGGTTTAATAACCAGAATCAACATAGAACTCAAACATATTAGCAAAAAAAGAACAAGTGATCCCATCTAGTGTGGGCAAGAGACTTGAAGAGAAACTTTTCTGAAGAAGACAGGCACACGGCCTACAGACACATGAAAAAATGCTTGCCATCCTTAATCATGAGAGAAATGCAAATCAAAACTACTTTGAGATATCATCTAACTCTAGTAAGATTAGCCCACATCACAAAATCCCAAAACCAGAGATGTTGGCGTGAATGTGGAGAAAAGGGAACACTTCTATATTGCTGGTGGAAATGCAAACTAATACGTTCCTTTTAGAAAGATGTTTGGAGAATACTTAGAGATCTAAAAATAGACCTGCCATTCAATCCTATAATTTCTCTACTAGGTATATATCCAGAAGACCAAAAATCACATTATAACAAAGATATCTGTACCAGAATGTTTACTGCAGCCCAATTCATAATTGCTAAGTCATGGAAGAAGCCCAGTTGCCCATCGACCCATGAACAGATTACTAAATCATGGTATATGTACACGATGGAATATTATGCAGCCTTATAGAAAGATGGAGAATTTACCTCTTTCATATTTACATGGATGGAGCTGGAACATATTCTTCTAAGCAAAGTATCTCAAGAATGGAACAAAAAGTATCCAATGTACTCAGCCCTACTATGAAACTAATTCATAGCTTTCATATGAAGGCTATAACTCAACTGTAGCACAAGAATATGGGAAAAGGAGCAAGGGAGGGGAGAGGAGGGCTAGGATGGGTGGGAGGGAGGGTAATTGGTGGGACCACACCTATGGTGCATCTTAGAAGGGTACAGGTGAAACTTACTAAATGCAGAATATAAAGGTCTTAACACAGTAACTAAGAAAATGCCATGAAGGCTATGCTAAACAGTTGGTTGAAAATATTTCAGAGTGTGAATGAAACCAGCACATTGTACCCCATGATTACATTAATGTACACAGCTATGATTTAATAAAAAAAGAAAATAATAATAATAACAATAATAAAGTCTATTTTCAAAAAAAAAGAAGTGCTGTTTTCTCTTACATATGAGTTAGTTGCTTGATTTTAAGTTTGCATATTTTGTCAATATCTGTCAACTTATCACATTTGGCATATAAAAGAAAACCGATTTATAGTCACTATTAACATGTTACGATTTGCCCATTATTTTTCATAGAAAGTTTTTACTTTTATACTTTTCCAGTCAATCTTTTATGATGATAGAAAATTTTTTAACGTAAACCTAATTATATCCCCTCTTGTGTAGATTAATTAACAGATCATATTATACAACTCATGTTGTTGAATGTGGCATACAAGATTCCTTGCAAATGATTTTTCTTACTTTAATCATGCAGTCTCTTATCAAGTGCTATAAACATGTAATATCCAACTGAATTTGCTAGGATGTTTCCTTTTGGTCATAATTTGTACCTTGTCTCAGGCTAATGCTCTCATCAAAAAACAAACAAAACAAGAATAATGTGTTCCACCTCCATCCATGTTAGTACGAATGCTGCAAAATCTCCTTTTTTTGACGGCTGAATAATATTGCATGGTATACATATACCACAGCTTACCAATCCTTTCCTGGGTTGAAGGACATTTAGGCTGCTTCCACATTTTAGTGATTGTAAATTGGGCTGCGATAAACATCACAGGAATGGAGAAGCATGAATCCTATGTATTCAACTTTGATATGAGGACAATTAATGACAAATAATGATGCAGTGGGGTATGGGAGAAGGGAAGAGTTGACAGAGAAAGAAGGAGGGAAGGGGTGATGGAAAGAAAACAAAAAAGAAAATAGTGACAAATTCTCACATAAATTGGATTTAATTTTGACCAAAGTACATTACTTAAACATTAATTTTTAATTCAACTTGTTAATATATTGTTTAGGATATTGCCTCCTCATTAAGTGAAATATATTTGTAATTTCCCCCTTATAATAATATATTTTCTCCAATTTTAATATCAGTTATATCCAGATTAAGTAGAACGATTTGTTATTTCTTCTTTTTCTATTGTCTATAAGGTTTGGCATGATCTGTTATTTGAAATTATCTTTTACTTTTATTTATAAACATTAGTTGTGATGCCAGAATTTCAGGTTCTTGGTTTCGGTGATTTGAAGAATAAATCCACGGACCAAAGATCAGTGGTAAGACAGAATTTATTTACAGAAAAGAATACAAAAACACTAAAGCTCCCAGTAGAGAGAGAGAACTCACGTCGGGAGAGAAACGCTTTCTCCATTTCTCTCCCGGTCTCTCCCTGTCTCTCCTGAGCTCTTTGTCTAGGGGTATGTCGGTGTATGGGTGCATGGGTTCCTTGGCCGGGAAATGAATGAACACAGTCCCTTCACCTGCATGGGTTCCTTGGCCGGGAAATGAATGAACACAGTCCGTTCACCGGGGCAAGGTGAATGAATGTATTAATAAATGGAACAGTCCATTCATGGAATTGAGGCCTAGGAAATTCACACGAAATTGACCTAGGCATAGGAAATGGGGGTTCCGTCCTAAGTGTAAAGTGAAGATGACGCCAAGACGCTGGTGTCTCCCTGGCAGCTGTCCGCCCGTTTGGCTATTGGATCCTCCGGTGGGGGTCGGAGGCTCCCCTCCTTACCTATCATCCAGCCCGCTGGTTCCTCAGCCGGCTGCCGCTGCACTGACACCGCCAAGGTGGAGGCTCAGCTCCGCTGAGCTGGCTGGGACGCCGAATGGCCTGTATCAGTTGTCTATTTTCTGAGATTTTGGGAAAAAAAAATAATAAGAAGTTAACTGATGACTCCATACTGAGCCTCGAGTCAAAGCATTCTATAATAGACATACTCTTATCTGACAATGCAAATGTTACTTTCTTTGCATTATTATTATTATTGCTTAATATTTCGATGCAGCAATCCTCTGATTTCTTTTCTGAATGTATTTATCTTCATTCATTCTTTACGAGGTTTTTGTTTCTAGTCCTTATCTTAAACACCGTTTTTTTTTTTTTTTTTTTTTTAGAAAGAGCCTCAAGCTGTCACCCTGGATGGAGTGCTGTGGCATCCCAGCTCACAGCAACCTCCAATTCCTGGGCTCAAACGAGTCTCCTGCCTCCGCCTCCCAAGCAGCTGGGACTACAGGCGCCCACCACAATGCCTGGCCATTTTTTGGTTGCAGCCGTCATTGTTGTCTGGCGGTCTGGGGCTGGATTCTAACCTGCCAGCTTAGGTGTACATGGCTGGTGCCTTAGCCTGTTGAGCCACAGGCGCCGAGCCAACACTGTTATTGTTATTAAATTTTAAGCCTTTTTAATTCTGTGAAGGCAAGAAGTGGAAACCTAATAAACACCCGTATATGTAAAATTAAAAAGTAAAAAATAATAAACAAACAAACAAATAAAACAAACATGGTAAAGAGATCTGTTTGAAGTTGCCAGAGAGATGCTGATATAACAAGAACTTGAGGAGTCAGAGTCCCAGAAAGAAGGTGATCACAGGGTGATCTGAAATTGTGGAAGCAGTTTTGCCTTCTGGGCATTTAGCTATTCTTGAGGCAGGGCAAGGATGGAGACTGTTAGGTAGTCACACTCAGGTAGCCGACAAACCAGCACAGTTTTGGCAATTTCCTAGAGCTGGAGAAAGAAAAAGTAACAAATTTGGCACTATCAAGGTAGATAGTTTTTGAGAGGTTCAACATTCCAGGGAAAAAGGAGACAGAGGAGAATTGAACTCAAAAAAAACGAAACGCTGGGACACAGTGGAAACTTCTTTTGTGGAGAGATGTCTAATAAGTTTTTACACACACCTCCTGGCAATTCCAATTGCTTTCCTGCTCTAGTCATACTTGATTTGCTGTTCAAGTGTTTGAGGTGTTTTATTCCTATTGATAACTGTGCTTTCCCTAGGTGTTGCTGTTATATATCTACACTTCTTCACACACTTAACTAGGTAATTGTTTGCAGTAGTTCTCAACCTTCCTAATGCCACGACCCTTTAATACAGTTTCTATGGGTGGCAACCCACAGATGTAAAGAAATACCACTCTAATTCTATGACACTCATTTCTTCTTCCTTTTATATGTTTCTTGGGCTATTAAAGTTAATAGTTCAATCTAGTAAGACTATTTCTCTTGAAGGCAGTTGGGTAGAGGAAAATATAAATAAAGATTGTGTTAAGTATCAACTGATTAAATTTGAGAAATAAGACAATAAATATTTGTTAAAAAAAGAGTTAGAGAAGTATGGTGAAAATGAAATCCCTTACAAGTCTATGTTTGAAACTTACCTCCTTGCAATAAGGGGTGACATGACACTGAGTGACATGAGTCAAGTTTTGAACTTCGAAATTCTTTTACTATTCAGACTTTCATGAGAGTTACAGTTGATGTCATTAAGTTAGAATGAAACAATAGAATTGAGTAATATACTAGTATCCCCTTTCTCCATTTAAACACTTACAAATATGTAATATTATGGATTTATACTAATGTCAGTGGTACATGTTCAAAGTATGAAGACCATATGCCATTTGCCGTAATGATGTCTTTAAAAACTTAAAGAAAACATGATATAGTTCAGCATGATCAAACTTAAATCCACATTCAATTCAGTTAAATCAGAAAACATGAATAAAAAGCCTTTGTCTTCACTGTCTTGCATGAAACTGCCCCTGTGCTCACCAGGAGGAGCACAGCCTATGGAGGTAAGCCTATGGCTTGGTGACAACTCTAACAGATGTGATCAATAAAGTCGTAATGAATGTGCAACCAGAATGAAAGGGCACTTGGCACATTGTACATGATTGATTTTAACCTGATTTCAAACTGCATGATCTTTCCTTTTGAATTTTAAAAACACAAAACCATAAACAAAAGTGTTCTGTTAACACTAAGGTTTCCAAGGTGGGAGTATAATTCATTGTCATTCAAAGCAGATAATTTTGTCTTTGTTATGGCATAAATTAGAAAAGGCAGAACCATATTGATTATTAATTGTCCAGAGAGCATCTGAACAAAATTAATAATATCACAGCCTCTAGCCTGGAAATCAGGGTTTCTTGACAAGGCAACATAGCTTGAACTATAATCAATTTTACCTGGATTAAAATGTACTGCTGACAATTAATGATTGTATAACTTTGAAAATCAATGAGCTCTGCCAGAAGGAATTATAGAATTCACACCATTTTATAATCCAGTTAATTTGGTTCAAGATTATTATGAAAAAGAGCTCGGGTAATTGGAAAATAATGATAAAATGATATGTGTACGTGAGCAAAGAGCAGGATTTGGAGGATGTTATACCTGACCCATGACTTGCTTTACTAGAAATAATTTGATTTTGGTTTATTATTAGAAAAAATAACATGAACATTGTTATTTTAGAATATTACAAAAATAACTATTCTTAGTGAGTCTATCATAATATTTGTATTTGTAATTTATCAAATTTCATTACATTTTTATTTCTATCTCAATATGATAGAGATCACTTTTCCTTTTTTAGATGCACTGTAGCACCTTGTCCTAAACAGCATGAAGCTTTTTACACAGCATGACTATCTCTGAGTTCAGTGCCCATGAGCACCAGTATGGCCTAAGGTACACAGAGGACTTAACATCAAGATGTTTTAGCAATTAAATAGTAAACATTACATTCATTCTATGTATAAAAATATACACATTTACAAGTTTTTTAATCTAAGATTTTTTTCATTAGTTAAATACGTTTTTACATGTTTCAGTATTTGCATTTCAGATAGAGAAACCATGATTTTAGGCTTATATCTAAAACATCCAATTGAATTGTCATGAGGAAATGCATACGTCATTAGGCTTACAACGTGAAACTAATTTATAAAAAGTTTAAATTTCTTCCAGGTTACTTGTAAAAATCATGAGTTTGCCTCCATTTATCACTTTTCACATAAAATCAAGCGTGTGATGCACTTAAGATGCAAATTGTCTTACACGCCCACATCCTCAATGAAAGTGATACTGTGGAGCTTTTTTCAAAATGTATCTTTGTGAGTGCAGAGATGGAGCTTTTACCTCAAGTAGTCAAATAAGGAATAAAATCTTCCTTAAGCAGGGAGATACTGAGAACCTGCTTTGAAAACTGTGTCTTAGGGGAAAAATTCGTTAACTAAAAAATCATAGAAGAAACAGATTTTGGAGTTCGGAAAACAACTGTGGCATCAGTACCTTTGGTAAAATGATGTTCCAGAGGAAATCATAAAAACTTGGAATTAGCAACTTGAAATAAGTAACTTTTGTTATTTCTAGCAGCTGAATGTTTTATTAAAACATTCGACAGGGCCAAATTAGAGCACATTAAAAATTGAGGTGCACTGGTTGAAGCTAACATGAAGTCTCCCTGTTTCTGTTTCTACACCAAACCTCACTCATTCCTGGGCTGCACAGTGACCTCTGAGGGGCTTCATAAAGCCAACCCCAGCCTTATCTAAAAGAGGGTTTTAAAATCCCTGTATGTAAGAAACTGGATGCCATATCTATGTATCAATTCATTTTGTGATTATTAGTGGATATCCCATTATTATGTTAGAATGAACAAATTGACTGTATGACCAAAAGCAGAGAGAAAATTAGCATTCATCATTCCTTGATTTCAATGAGATTATTTAAAAATACCTATGAAAAAAATTGTTGCTGATTTGTGGGGAATAAATGACAGAAACTTCCCCCAAGTAATAGAGCAAGTTGAAAACCTATAGCAAGGGATAGGAAAGTGAAGGCACATAATGAAACACACTCAGAAAACTAGTAACGAAGAAGGAATTACAGGACAGTTGCTCTGAGCTCTTTCTCTTATGCCTTTCTTTTAGACAAAAAACATTAGCATGTTTGTATGATAGAGTTAAATGTGATAAGTGCTTTAAATAGAAAGTAAACAATAAATAAAATCTTAGAAAAAGGTGAAAACACTGTTCCTGGTAAACTCATTGGGAAGACAGTCACAGAAACAGTGTTGCATAATTGGGGCCAAATAGAATTTAGGGAAGTTTGGACAAAGTGTGACAGAGGAAGGAAATCCCAAGATGTCATAGATTAGTTTTCTCTCACCTCCCATAGCTCTTGAAATATTCCGATAATACTGTTCACTTTACATAATGGTATTTCTTAATATTTGCACCATCCTTTTATCCATACAAGAAAGCTTAACAATCTTACCATTTCCTCTGATATTTTCTTTTCTCAACGTTTCCCTTGAATTGATCAAATATTCTGGGCATTTGGGTTCTTTTTTTATGAGACTGAGTCTCACTATCGCCCTGGGTAGAGTGTATGGAGTCACAGCTCACAGCAACCTCAAACTCTTGGGCTAGTGATTTTCTTGCCTCAGCCTCCCATGTAGCTAGAACTACAGGCGTCTGCTACAATGCCCCGCTATTTTTGTTTGTTTGTTTGTTTGTTTGTTTGTTTGTTTGTTTGCAGTTGTTGTTGTTTAGCTGGCCTGGGCCAGGTTCAAACCCGCCACCCTTGGCGCATGTGGCTGGTGCCATAAACACTGTGCTACAGGTGCCGAGCCGGCACTTGAGTGCTTAAAGCAGACAGTTTTTATGGCGGTACCTGCTGAAAGAAATCACATGGTAGAAATTCTCAGTCTACACCTACACTTTGATTCTAAGAATTGGAAATCACTCTAGTCAGTAGGGTCCAAGATGTGGCCTTTCCAAAAATCAGCCTTAAATGGAAACCACAGACAAACTGGAATGAGCTCCTCAGTCACTTGTACCTGGAGAGTCACCATTGCAGCTGCCAGGCTCTCCTTAGTAGGCAAGTTGGTTCTTGCTTCAATATTTACCTTCTGAAAGTCACAGACATAATATTCTCTGGTGACTTAGACCCTGCCTGGTCATTGAGGAGAGAGGGAATCAGTTTGCCTGCAATCTGCTATTTGTAATTTTTTTTGAACTTCTTGTATCTCTTCAACCTGACCTTTGTAATTTCCAAGTCACTGTCTAACACATATTTACTCGTCCCAGAAGATTCTAAGGCATGACTGATTATACAAGGGCCTCACAATGTTGTCCCATACAAGATATTTTTATGATTAATTGTAAGACACTAATACTGAAAATAAATAATATAAGTAGCCATGTATGCGTGGGGGATGAATGCTTCCAAAAATAATTTATCCTAGTATTGTCTACTCCTCTCTGAACTTCTCTAAGGCCTGGAGCATATTTTATTCTTCTCTCTATTGGCTATATCACCCAGCCAGTTTCAAGCAAGCAGTGAATAAATATTTGTTTAGTGAATGATAAATGATTTGGTGAGTAAAGGTTGAAAATAATAACTCACACGCTAGTCCCTATACTATCAATGCATTAATCTTTATGTTAAAATTTGTGTTGTGAATTAAGGGATATATTTGGTTTTATTTAATAAGAGGAATGTTTTGCCAGGGTGGTGGTGCATACCTGTAGTCCCAGCTACTTGTGAAGCTGAGGTGGGAGGATGTTTCAAATTCAGGAGTTCAAGGCTACCCTGAGCTATGATTGAGCCACTGCACTCCAGTCTGGGAGACAGAGAGAGACATTCATCTCAAAAATAAGTAAATAAATAAATAAACATAAAAATAAGTAAGAATGTAGGCTAATTATGGTACATTATTTTAGAAGCATACTTCATTCAAATTTCTAAAATTTGAACACTTGCTGGGGGGAGAGCTGGTGTGTCTTTTAGAAAACATTGCCCACTTAGGCTTGCTTACCCTTGTATCTCTGTTAGCACCTTCAGAACATACCCAGGAGAACATACAGAGGAGAGAGGGGCATGAGAAATGAGTTGCCCTGTTGTCTCCCAGTGAGGCCAGCCTAAATCAGCTAACAGCAACGTGACCGCTACAAAATAATGTGAATGAAGCAGTAAAGAGCCAGAGAGCCTACACATTCCCAGCTCACACTGCATGTTGAGGAAAAAAAGTGTTTATGGCTTGATGATACTGAGGTTCTGGATTCTACAGAAATTTTGATTTTGCAGCAATTTTGCAGCAATAATTGTTTGATGAACTTTGTTATTTACATATAATTAGTCCAAGCAGCTTTCTATGTTTTATTATATTGTACTTGACAATACAATGTATTCTTTTTATTTTAAGTTTTTGTCTTCTAATCAAGGGTATTATCATCCTCCAGCATACATTCTGGAAAGAAATATGTTCCTACCTAGTAGGAAAGAAAAAAGAAAAGAATAAATGTTTACTCTCACAGATTAGTTATAATAATGAAATTACTTCATGAAACACATTTCATGACAATATCTCTCTACTAAGGATATTTTTTCAATTGTGAAATTATTCTATGAAGGCATAAGTGCTTTGCAGAGTCTGTAATGATATATTTACATGTTCTGCTTCTAGGAATCCCTCAAGTATGTAAACCCATAGGATTAGGAGTAGTTTGCATTGGGTTTTATTGAAATAGTTTTCTGCTGCTTTTTCAAGCTCTTACTGAAATTAGTTTTAGGATGATGATAATAAAATTAAGCAAAGGTAGTGGGACACATCCTTCTCTGAACCATTTTTCTTTCTTTTTTTTTTTTTTTTGAGACAGAGCCTCAAGCTGTCACCCTGGATAGAGTGCCATGGCATCACAGCTCACAGCAACCTCCAATTCCTGGTATCAAGCGAGTCTCCTGCCTCCACCTCCCAAGTAGCTGGGACTGCAGGTGCCCGCCACAATGCCCAGCCATTTTTTGGTTGCAGCCGTCATTGTTGTTTGGCGGGCCCGGGCTGGATTAGAACTGGCCAGCTCAGGTGTACTTGGCTGGTGCCTTAGCCTGTTGAGCCACAGGCGCCGAGCCCTCTGAACCATTTTTCATAGTAAACTTGTCAAGTAGCTATTTATGTAATTGAAAAGGAAAGAGAGCTGCTAACATGTATCTTTTCACAAACACATATAAACACAGTTGTCTTTTCGTGTACATATATTTGTCCAGGTAGATAATGATAATAGATATAAATATGATAATATATATTTATGGACTGACACATTTTCTGGGGTCATTACTTAGTTTTGCTATAAGTAATAGAGGTGGAACATATAAAAAAAAATAATGTCCCATGGACACTTTTGTTCTCTATCTACATATGATCTGGCAATATTATATGGTAAACAAACTATCAAAATAGTCAAAATACATTACAAAATAATAACAATGCAAGTCATTTTAATAAATTTAGCAGGATTAAGTTAGCTTGATTAAAGGTCATACAGAGTAAAACATTGTAAAAGAATGAAATATAAATGCACACACACACAAAGGGTGGCCATAAATTTCTTTGCAGTTTAAAATGGTATGCTATTTTAATTTGCAAATGAATTTTATGGCCACCCTTTATATATACATACGTATATAGTACAGAAAAAATATATATATATTTTACCTTCATCTCCAAAGGAAGATGTTCCTGCCACAGAGCTCCTAAAACCTTTGTGATTTCTTGAGTGATAAGAGTGAAAGAAACACTTTTTAAAAAATTAATATTTGGTCTTAGTGCTTCTTTCCTGACATTAGAACTTCTAAAATCCTTGGACTCTGCTTCTAGAAGAGTTAGATTTCATATGCTTAAATTAGATTTATGGTGGCAAGAGGTTCTCTGGATAGCTTCAGGATTGAGACTGGTCACCAGAGAGACAAAGCCTGATTGGAAGGTTGGAACTTTCAAGTACTCCCTCAACTTCTAGAGAGAGGGAGGGTAAGGACTAATAAAATACTTAGTTACCAATGATCAGTGATTTAAAGTTTTAAACATTTATGCCCATGTAATTGGAAACTCTGTGAAAGCCCTAAACAGAGGGGCTCAGGGAGCGTCTCCATTGGTGAACACACCTAGTCGCTGACAGCACTGTGCGGCAATGGGAGGCCCTGGAGGCTACGTTGCTTTTGTTAAAAAAATGAACAAACAAAAACCCATGAGATCTGAGAAGTCAAAAAGAGATTTGTTTCCCAGAAGCAATCTATAGATTGGAAAGACACAGTCTTTAGGACAAAATCAAAGCATGCTCCAAGAAGGAGCTGGAGAGTTAATAGTTTATAAAGGCAAAAACCACATGGCAGGGGAGTGCATCTGAGGAGTGAGGAACAATGCCTTCATTGAATAACCTTCAAGCCTAAAACCACAAGTCTGTCTTTGCTGGCTGACTCGAGTTTGTCAGTTGATGGCCAATTGGTGAATTTCTAGCTGCAGTCTATTTCAGTATCATTAGACTCTGCTAACAGGAACTGACTAGACTTTACTGCAGAAGTCTTGTAACCTTTTTGCAATATTTTCTGACAATTGAGAGTGACAGTCCCCTTGTCTTGCTTTGGCTGCCTATTTCTGCTTTAACTTGAGTGGCCCAGGTAGCCACAAAGAGTCCATCTTGGCTACAGGTTGGAGCATAATTTTACACTCTTCCCCTGTACCTTGTCCTATACATATCTTCCATTTGGCTATTCCTAAATTGTATCCTTTATACTAAACTTCTAATAGTAAACTATTTTCTTAGAGTTCTATGAACAGTCGTAGCAAATTATCAAACTGAGGAAGGAGTAGTGGAACCCCAACAATTGATAGCTGATTAATCAGAAATAAGTGTAGCCCAGGAGTTGTAATTGGCATTTATTGTGAAATCAGTCTTGTGGGACTTAACCAACAATCTGCGGAATCTAACCTTAACCCCAGGTATCTAGTGTCGGAATTGAATTTAATCTTTGGACACCCAGTGGGTGTTTAGTGAGTTGGAGACTTGGTGGTTGCTGTGTGAAAGAAATACACCTTTTGTATCAGAAGTATTTTGTGGGTAGAGACAGATCACAGCCCGATCTAGCATTTATCATTGCTAGACACTGGACCTCACTGATGATTAAAGTCATTTTTTCTTTATTTAAATTTGAGTATGCAGAATTAACCAATACACACACAATTTACTAATTTTTTTATTATTAAATCCAGTTGTATATATTAATGCAATCATGGGGTACAATGTGCTGGTTTTACACACAATTTGACATGTTTTCATCAAACTGGTTAACATAGCCTTCATGGCATTTTCTTAGTTATTGTGTTAAGACATTTATATTATACATTTAGTAAATTTCACATGTACCCTTGTAAGATGCACCGTAGGTGTGGTCCCACCAATTACCCTACATCCACCCATCCTCCCCCTTCCCCTCCCCTCCCTTACCCCTTTCCCCATATTCTTGGGTTATAATTGGGTTATAGCCTTCGTATGAAAGCTATAAATTGGTTTCGTAGTAGGACTGAGTACATTGAATACTTTTTCTTCCATTCTTGAGATACTTTGCTTAGAAAAATATGTTCCAGCTCCATCCATGTAAACATGAAAGAGGTAAAGTCTCCATCTTTCTTTAAGGCTGCATAATATTCCATGGTGTACATATACCACAATTTAGTAATCCATTCATGAGTCAATGGGCACTTGTGCTTCTTCCATGACTTGGCAATTATGAATTGGGCTGCAATAAACATTCTGGTACACATATCTTTGTTATAGAATGATTTTTGGTCTTCTGGATATATACCTAGTAGAGGAATTATAGGATCAAATGGCAGGTCTATTTTTAGATCCCTAAGTATTCTCCAAACATCTTTCCAAAAGGAAGGTATTAGTTTGCATTCCCACCAGCAGTGTAGAAGTGTTCCTTTTTCTTCACATCCACGACAACATCTCTGGTTTTGAGATTTTGTGATGTGAGCTAATTTTACTTGAGTTAGATGATATCTCAAAGTAGTTTTGATTTGCATTTCTCTGGTGATTGAGGATGTTGAGCATTTTTTCATATGTCTGCAGGCCGTGTGCCTGTCTTCTTTGGAGAAGTTTCTCTT
>CAUYRH010083191.1:0-22863 GCA_963574655.1 Perodicticus potto | reverse complement strand
TTCCAGGTCCCTCCATGTAAACATAAAAGAGGTAAGGATCCATTTTGTATATTTTTAACAAAACAAACTACTTGCTTCACAAACTAAATTTCCTGTTCTCTTCTGTACCCAAAATAAACTGTCTTAGAAATCAGAATTTTTAAAAAGCCTTTTAAAACGTCATCTGTCATGGCGTATTTTCTGGCTGCTGATAATTTACACATAAGATCATAGAAAACATTAACCTGTTTTCATATAATTTCTGGCAAGTATCATATCGCCTCCTGGTTAAATGCAGATTGCCTCTGTATGAGGCATCGAGAAATTTACATACCAGAGTATTTGTAAGAGCCTAGGAAGTTTTCATTTATATGAAACCTTTATTTCAATCTCCAGTAATTTTGACTTTGATACTCTAAAGATATCAAAACCTATCAAGGATCATGTTTTAACAGACTTGTTTTTTTTTTTGAGACAGAGCCTCAAGCTGTCACCCTGGATAGAGTGCCTTGCCGTCACAGCTCACAGCAACCTCCAATTCCTGGGCTCAAGCGAGTCTCCTGCCTCCGCCTCCCAAGTAGCTGGGACTACAGGGGCCCACCACAACACCCGGTTGCAGCTGTCATTGTTGTTTGGCGGGCCGGGCTGGATTCGAACCCGCCAGCTCAGGTGTACGTGGCTGGCGCCTTAGCCCGTTGAGCCACAGGCGCCGAGCCATTTTAACAGACTTGTAAATGCTCTAAGCACAGAGGACTCAGCCACAGGGCACGTAGCGAGCTCCAACTTCTCAGAAAACTACCAGATGAGGGCTGAGTCCTGGTCCTCCAGTAAACTGGACTACGCATGCGCAGGGACCAGCCACAGGCACCTTGGAAAGACGTGACGCCACCGGTTCCTCATGTTCATGTACATCTCCCAGTCATGTAGGAGACGGTTCGTAAGTTATGCAATTATAGTTCATATGCCGTGGACTAAATGTGAACTCTGTTGTTTTACACTGACATTATTTAAATAAAACTTGGTAAATTAAATTCTTACAGATGGAAATCTTATGTGAAGTGGAACTCTCACCAAATTTAGTAAGATTTTATTGTATCTCTTTGTAAAAATGCCAATTTAAGGTTTAGAAATTTGTGACACCGTGAGTGCCAAAAGCATGTACACATTTTAAGAAAAGGAAATACCGCACTGAATTTGTAATCCTTAAGCAATTACAGGAGATGTTCAAACAGGACTTGTATTCACCTTTTGTTATCAGTATATATCAAGTGTTGCAATCTTAATTCAGTATTTTCCTGTCTAAAATGTGTATTCATTTTTTGGCATCCTCTGTATATCTACAGGTATTTTTATATGTATAATAAAAATTTAATTATTTTGAATCTATACGAAATAATCAAATTGTGATTAAAATAAGTTTCCTCTTTCCTATAGGTTTTTCCATATGTGAAAAACTAAAACTTTAATAATTTAAAGTTATTAAAATGAGATATGATTGAGATATCCATGCTACTCACTTTTTTAGTAATGAAAGGGAGGAAAAAACAAGACAGTATTTCTGCATGCTTAACAGTAGTCTATTCACATAAAAGGCTCCAGAAAATAATTCAAATGTGAAATGTTTTTGATTCCCCAAAGAAAGCAAATATATTCTTCACTCTACCTCACGACTGTAACTTTTTAGCAGATTGTTTTAAGAACGGCGCTATTGCTCAATTTGTTATATTTCATCAGACATGCATGGCAGTCAGTACAAAGGACAAGTTAGACTTTAAAATGAACTGTTCAAATCTTCTGATAATAAAAGGAGAGTGACAGATATAATTATAAGGCAGTGACAGATAAAGGAAAGATTCTCAAGGACATTAGTGGCCTACCGTTTAGAAGTTAGGGAACAAACACCACTGAGACTATTCCTTTGTTTTCCCTTCCCCTCCGTCTTTTTCTATTTCCTTTTTTTCTATTTTTTTTTTTTTTCAATTTGCAGAGGGATCTTACCCTGAATGATGTCATGCTCCCTAAGGATATAAGTATAAAGACACACTGTCAATAACACTACAAATGGGATGAAATATGCATAAAGGTTTTTATGGCAATTTGCTGCTTTATAACCCCTATCTTAATTTGGCTTTCAGAAGACAAGGTGGGCATTTTATATGCCACACGTAGAGAAGAATCCAAGGATCAGCAACATGGAATGATTTGCTCAAGGTTACCAGCTCATTCCAGGGCAGGTCAAAAAGGGAAAACTTCCTTTTTTACTACCTCAATCACAGACAACTGAATGCAGTTGCGCCTCTTATATTCCGATCAGAAGAGGATTTTCAAGTAAATTCTTTAAAGAAGTTTTTTAAAATGGAAAAGAAATGTATAATTATTTTGAGTTTTTTTAAAGATCATATAAGCTATATGCAATAGACAAACACAGCATATTAATGGCTAAATATCTTCATTTTGTATGTCATAATGTGCTTACTAGGCAACTTTTTCATGCATGCTCTAATCAGCTAATAAGAGTGGTAGCTAACTGATGAAGAGCTTTTATTTCCTTCCCAGTATAATTAGGATAGTCGTTAATAGTCTTTTCTTTATATATTTTAATGGCATCTCTTGGCACTATTTTCCAAGTGATTTGTGATCGCAGGAAGGCATCTATCAGAGGATCAGAAGTAGAACTTATTAAAGAAGACTCCTTGTAATTATTACTATCATTATATAAATTCACTTGGATTAATATTAAAGTATATAGCACAGAAATTAACAATGATTGCAATGCTATTTCAAATGAGTTCCTTCCTTATAAAGGAATTACTTCCTAGCAGAGTTTGTGTCTAAAAACTCATGTTTAACACTACGGGATTCCCTCTTCGCTTTGGGTCGATGCTATTGTAGGAAACAAAACTATGTGTGAATTCTTCGCCTTTGGACATTTTTAGCCACAGAAATTAAGTTTCTGTATATTCGCCCTCTTCAATGCAAAATATAATCCTTAGTTTATTATCATGAGTAAAGTTTGCTTTTAAGCCAGTATAATATAAAAAATTTGAACAGATAATAGGCATGAACACCCACAGCCCACTGCTCTTTCCCTGGGAAGATCATTGCCAGATTGCATGACAGTTCAATGTATTGGATTCATCCTGCACACAACAGATCTTGTGCTTGCTCTGCTGAGACATTGCTCAAATATGTCTCCTGTGTAAACCTCACAATGACCCTTTGAAGCAGGTATAATTTTTTTTCTCTTTCTTGTATGTTAGGAGATTGAGGCATGGGGGAATTATTTTGTTCTAGGTCATCTATTTTGTTAATGTCTGAGCTAAGATTTCATTCCTGGCATTTCAACTACAGAGCCTGGGCCTTTAATCAGTAGTCAATATTCAACAGATCTTAAGTCTATTTTAAAACATTACGTCAGTGTTAAGGAGAAAAGGTACCCAAATTAAGGAGCCTTAAGGAAACACCAAATAATAGTTGCTGCTGAGCACTTTAATCCTCATAAAAAGTAAAAGAAGAATGGACAGGTGCCCTTGTTCTCAGCCTTCATCCCAAGGATGAAGAAACAAGGTACTGGGCTCACATAGGTAGAGAGAGAGCAAGGTCTCAGAACCTTTGGGGCAAGTACTCTTGGAAATGTGATATATTCTATATAAGTTATACAAACTCAATAAATACAGTAACACTGCTACTCTATTCTGACTTCAAAGATGGTTTGGGGTTTTTTAAATGTTAAGTCCCAAGGTCAATATTATATTAAGTATTATTAAATATCATGTTTTATTTCAACTGAAAAGAAATAAATTTTTTAGTATCAATGCTACCACTGAGCACATAATTATTGAATTTTGACTGAATGTTTTCCTCAAGTTAATTTTCACACACAGGAGTTATGAACAATTCTTCTCATTTGACAGATAATTATTTCTAAGATTAATAGAAAATAGATCAGTAAGTGAAATGAATATACACATCTCTTAGATATCAAAAACATTTTTTTCCTAATATATCCAGAAATCTTTATAAACCATCTCCTATACCTCGGGAAAGAATAATTACTCTTTCCCACACTGTTATTACTACCTAGATTTGTTTTTTTATTCAAATGATCTTTATCTAGAGCTTATTGTGTGTAAACCACTGTTGTGGGTGATGACAGAAATGCGGGGAAACAAATCAGGCTTAGATACTTTTCTCGGGATTTTAACAGAAGTCATCCCTGAGAAAGCTTTTTTTTTTTCCAGTTTTTCCCTTCCTTTCACTATGACACATCAATCAGCATGTGCACATTTGACTTGAAAGACCAGCTAACCGGCTGACAATGTATAATGTTCCTAAATGTCCCCGTCCAGATAAGGGAGTGCTGGGGCTGATCCTACTGGAAATTTCAGGCATGCTCATGGAGATGCATTGCCCTCACCGTATGTAACATACATAACTGTGAATAACCTGAGATACATCCTGTTAGCTGTGTCATTTCAAATGCCCCAGCAACTATAAAAGCATCTTTACATAGACATGTTCCAAGTTGTATACAATGTTGGTCTTTTAAAAGATTGAAGTGGCACAAAACCAGAATATCCCCTGAACTTGGCCTGAGAGTGGGTCTAACTTAGTGGCCGCCATTTTGGCATGTTGACGTGTTTGGTTCTGAGACCTTGCTCTCTCTCTACCTATGTGAGCCCAGTACCTTGTTTCTTCATCTTCAGGATGAATACTGAGAACAAGGGCACCTGTCCATTCTTCTTTTACTTTTTATGAGGATTAAAGTGTTCAGCAGCAACTATTATTTGGTGTTTCCTTGAGGCTCCTTAGTTTTGGTACCTTTTTTGGTTAACATTGACGTAATGTTTTAAAATTCACAGCTCTTTAGCTTACATCAGCTAATTTGAACCGTGCAAAAGTCAAGGCCAAATCCACTGTTTCCAGCTGTAGGTGACGCACTCAGGAGAGCATGGGACACACTTCATAAAGACTGTAAGATGAGTGGCACCTTCTGGAGCTGGGCAGCCTCGTTGTCTGGAAACAACCCCATGAGGGGTACTGGTGACCTGAATTTGTGAATTGTCAAGTGACTTGCAATGTCAAGGAGGTAAAGGTCCCGAGCCGGCTGCTGGCAGAGATGGAGGACACTGTAGCTCCTCCTTATGTGCTGGACATAGCACTTGAAGTTATTCCGGGGACATCTCATTCTGTCATCATCATTGTATAGACATTAAACGATGAAACGTTTAATGTTTCATCATTTCATATGTTAAACGTATATCATATAAACATTAAAACTCATCTTTTTTTAGTTTACTTGGCCCAGAGCAGTGATGCCATATTATTGAGTAATACAAAGCTCTACAGTGACTGAAATTTGCCAGGGTTTTAAAGTCAAAGACATCCAGTTTTGGAGGATATTGAGTTTGACTATTTTTACCTCCTTTTCTATTACACAAATATACTTGCAAAAAGTGTTCAATACACAGCTATTTATACACAACAGGAAGGCCATTATTGTTTTTTTCTCATTTAGTTCATTGACAAACGCAGTTCTTAGGATTGCCTTTGCCCTCAGACGGTCCCATGTGAGTTCTTCAACTGCTTTGTGAGCTGGTCTTATATTTGACGTATAGCCTGGTAACCAACATGCCCCTTCCCGGGAAGCACAGTCATAGGGCAACAGGCCAAATGCAAGGTTTTGTAGTAGGGAAATTTTATCCAGCTCAGAAGTGGTAGGGCAGAAGAGCCTGCTCTACAAGTCAGCGCACACACTCTCGTGCTTTTCCCTGGGGCTGGGGAGGGAGACGGAGTCAGTAGGGCAAGAGACAAGCTTGTTAAAGGAGAACACGAAGTTCTGAACTAGAAAGTAAGAGATGGAGCTTAGGGAGAGTCTCTAACGTCCAGCAGAAAGGGAAGCTGCTATCGCTATTTAGAAGCTGCCAATGGTCTCGTGAATAGAAGTTAGTTTAAGAGTCCCAATTCTGCAAAGCCACAGGGCAATCTTTATCACATTATTATTATTTATACCATTTATCTCTTATGAGCATACACCTCTCGTACCTTGTATCATATACCACGCGCAATAAACTTGAACATCTCTTTAATAGGAGCCTCTTTTTATGTTTTATCCTTAGGGTTTTTAAAAAAATCCTGTGACTAAATTCCTCATAAAAGATAAGAGACCCATTTTAACACACATAAAAATGCCCAATCACAACTGGTGCTAAGTAAACTATTTGCATATTTGCTTATTTTTTAGCCTGCCCAAAGTAATTGAAATTACTTAAAATATAATTAAGATCCTGTTCAGTAGGATACACTGAAGAATTCGAAATGTGTGTTGTGTTGAACTGTAGTTTGAGCTCTCCAAGGCTTCTGAGAGTTTCAGGTATTATGAAAATGGTAATTTATTACCTGTAAATAATAAAAAGGGAGATAATGCTGTCCCAAAAGTCACCCTAAACTCTCCAGGAAAAATGGTAAAGTACAGCTAAGTGCACCTTTATTTATAGAACATTCATTATAAAACTTTACAAAATATTTACAAAAATACTCTCTGAGTTGGCCACCTCTTTGTAATGGATATTTTGCAATGAATATTTTGTAAATAAAGGTACATTTAGCTGTACTCCCCTGTTCTCCCTATGTATGGTGACTAGAGTGTGAGTTTTGGGCCACCCTGTACAGAGTGTGGATGATTATTCCTGATAGATTATCCAACTATCTAATACTTTTATTGGGGAAAATATTCAGCAACCAGGATTCTCCCTAAATACATTTAAATACGTTAAGTAACTAAAACATATTTTTATGTATATAATGTTATATATGCACACAGCAGAGAGAGATCAATGTTGAGAGTGGTTAAATAGCAGGCTGGTTACTTCAGCAAAGTACTTACTCTCACTAAGATGGAATGTACTTATAATAATTGGCATATATACTGCCTATAAATCATTACCAGGATTAAATAACCTAGTGTGTGGAACACATCTGGCACGGAGATTACCAGACCTCGCATACAGAGGTCTTTAATGTTAGATTCTACGTACAGGATGAAAGAGCTGACACGTGGTGCTGTTTCTCTGCTTGGCAGTGTAAAAATATTTGCCCTGAAATGTCTGTTGCCCTCCCCCCAAAAAGTGTTTTAATGGGTATATTTCTGTCACCAGTATAACTTTTAAATTCTTTTTACTCAAGAGAGTTCAATAGAGATCTTTTGCTTTGACACCTTTCTGTGGTTTTCATTCCTTGAAAAAGAGACCTGTCCTCTTATCAGGTTTATGTAATTTGCTATTTTCTCCTGACACTGTTATGTTCACAACCCAGAAATGAAGACAACTTGCATGGAATAACTGAACAATTATTAGCTATTAGACCTATATTCAATCTGTATATTAGTTATTAGATCTATCTATAGCAAACATGCATTTCAGTAATCATGTTTTCATTTGTCAACATAGTTCTCACTATAAATGCTCCCCAAACTCTTAGCTACTAAATGGTGTTCAAAGATTTGTTTAATATAACCTTTTCTGGCTAAGAAATTATACTGGGGTTGTCACTTTATAGTGAAAATTTCCTAGATAAGAGAGCATTTACCTTTGAAATCAGTGCATGTACACAAACATACATTACAGATTATCCTTCCACGATGAGACTTGATGATCCTTCTAATTAAAATTTCATATAAAGAATTTATAAGATGAATGATATATATGAAATTCACTTTCTCTTTTCATAAATTATCATGTGTGCTGTCTTGGTATAGAGTGAGCAATGGTCCTGTGACTTAAAACATCAAAGTGACCATATACAACTATGTAGCTTCTACATGTGTGTCTGTGCTTCTAACCCAAGAGGACTTTGGGTGGTTTTATCAGGAAACATGGGATGTAAAAATATTCAGTGGAATATCTGGATGCAGATTATGAACTAGTAAACTTAGATAACACAGTGGGGGAGGAGGAGAAAATTAGGCTATAACTCCTTAGGGTATGAGCATATCGTATCCCTTTTTAGCAAGGCATTTAATCTTTCAAAGCCTCCATGGTCTCACTATGAAGTAGAAATAACAATTTTGCTGCCATCCTGAGGTTTAAGGTGAGTCAGATGAACAATAGATCTGAAAACACTTTGGAAACCATGCTCCAACACATTCAAATACATATTAAGTGTCCAATACTGTCCTCAGTAATTACAAAAATATCTAGGATACCATCAGATGGCTAAGCCCAGCTAACCGTCTGATAAAGGACTTGAATCCAAGAGAAGCCCTTGGGAAAGAGCAGGACAGTGAAGGAGGATCCAGATGATTTGGATACTAATAAGCAAAGACCTGTCCCACCGTAAGTGTAAAGAAAGACAGAAAAAACCCTAACACTGAAATCCTCCACCGGTCATCCCACAGTTACCAAGTGTCATCTATGGGCAAAACTCCACATCAAATAATCTCATAATAATTTTTAAAAAATGCATTTTTTGGCCCTTCCAATAACACATAATTTGCAAAATAAGCAAGGAAGTATATAAAGAATAAAATTGTAAAATGGGGTTATTTTGTGCTTGTAAATGAGAAAAAAATTGTGAAAATTACTAAGTTTACCAATTTGTGTAATTTTATGCCTCAGCATACATGGAAAGCTTTTATAAACTTATTTAACATAAATTTAACATGAATATTTAACACATTTTTACAAGTGTTATTTCACATGTTAATTCTGTTACCTATGACCTTTAAAAATTAGTGATGTAAAATTTTTGTGTTTAAAAGGATTTTCTATTAGGAGTTTAAATTATTTACACAAATTAAAATTCTTCAAGCAAAGTGCAAACTGCCAATTTGCAGACAAAAAGTTATTCATTGGTGTTAAATTAATGTTACTTTACAAGTAAGAACCAATCAGAAATAATAGCATACCTAAATTTGTTAATTTGCTTCAGCAATCTTTACCTGTTAATTTTTTGTTATGAAGATACAAATTCTGGTAAATTAGATATGCAATGTATGTCATAAATGAACATATACAATTTACAGAATTTAGTCTTTTTTTTTAATCCTTACAGGTAATATTTGTGTCTATACAAGATTTTCTTGTATAGTAATTTGATTGAAACCTACTGAGATAATGGATTCTGCTATTCACGTATAGTTCTAATATTTTGATTTCCTTTTCAACCTTTGTCTTTCTTCTGAATATGGACTTGGGGAAAAAAGGCCAGGAATTAGTCTAAAATTGTCATGCAGTTGAGAGGAAAGACAAAGATCATTGATTGTCTGCAGCTTGCAAACACATTCATATTTTGTAATCAAGAGTGGTTAGTAATGGAACCAGCAATCCAAAGTGTCTGAATTACACATTCTGTATATGAAGGAATTATAAATAATATGTCTCCAGAAATAGGTCGGTTGACTACCTGATTGGAAGTATTGATATCCTACACGCACCCACACCTATGCGCAGAGCTAGAGAAAGAGAGAGAGGAATTTTGTGTAATATCACTGTGAAAGGGCCTGAAAAAAAACAACTGTTTTTTCATTGAACATTATTATTCTGTGAAAAAGAGGCTACATAGAGCAGGAAATGGAAATGAAAGGTAAGTCACATGTATAGAGGTGCTCATTCTTTTCTGGAGTATGATAGGCATTTATTTGATATGAAATCCTGTAGAAATAAATGCAAAGTAGAGGTTCTTGAATAAACATTTTCAGCATCCTCAGAAAAAAGTGTGTGCTGAAATGATACAGCTTATACCCATCTCTATTTTATAAAACTACATATTCGGCTAAACATATAGCCTATAGTATATAATAATGGACCATTACTTTCTCATGTATAATAATGACAATGAATTTAGTAATGATTACACTATTTTTTTTTTTAATAATGTGGTAGATAGAAAATGGAATTGTGGACCAACACAAGATTTAGGCTTGAGGGTGGGGACAGGGGAACATTTTCTCAAAAACCATGAACAAATTTTAAGAAGACAGATTTTTTTTTTAATTTTTTAAAATTAAATCATAGTTGTGTACATTAATGCACTCATGGGGTACAATGTGCTGGTTTCATATACAATCTGAAATATTTTCATCAAACTGGGTAACATAGCTTTCATGGCATTTTCTTAGGTATGGCATTTTCATGGCATTCACCGTAGGTATGGTCCCACCAATTACCCTCCCTCCACCCATCCTCCCCCCTCAAGAAAGATCTTTAATAAGAAGATCACAGTACACTTCAGGATTCCTAGGGAAAAAAACTAAGTATTTAGTGCAATTTATTTTAATTCTATATACACACCTAGAAAAAAAGTTATATATATATGTTTTATTAATATATGTATATGTGTATATACACACACACATCTATGTATGGTATACTTACACATGTGAATCTAATAAAGCAGTGACACCACATCCAAACATTCAAAAATAACTGCAATTTATATTTTCAAAATAACTATTAGATTGAATAACATCTGTTTGGGGGAAGAGGAGAGAAGGGCAGGGAGAGGAAAAAATAGTAGAAAGAGGCCAAACAGGTTTACATTCAGTCAAATTTGGGACCAATACTGGTTTTTACAACCCACTAGTTTGGAATCTTAAACAACTTAATATTCCCCCACGCCCCACGCAGCTTTTTTTTTTTTCTTATTTACAAAAGCAAGTAAACAATATCTCCTTTAAGATGCTACTATGAAAGTGAGTAAGATACTACTTATAAAATGTCTCACACACACCTGTGCAAGACAGGAGGCTTTTCGCCTGACCCTCGTGTATGTTGCTCTGGTTAAATTTACTGAGGTAGTTTCGAGGTCACGGAAGAACACTAAAACTTGGATTTCTGAAGATTTTTGAAAATTTCCTTTGACTCTCAGTAACATGAGCTTAGCAGCTATTGCTGATAATTCATTCAATTTTCATTAGGCAAATTTTTATTAAACAGTTACCATTTGTTGACATCATGTTAAATACCTTGGAATCAAACTTAGTGGCCCCAGCCTGGAGGGAATAACAGACGTTCTCAGAAGCAACTGCACAGATGTCCTAGGAAAGCTCGGTAACAGAGTGCAAGGGGAATGCACCCTGGGTGACTGATTTGTCTTGGTTTAGTTTTATTGTTGGTTTGCTTAGAAACAGAGGCTCCTTCATCTTATAAAACATGAAAGCAATATTTGTCAGCGACCTATACTTTGTTGCCTGGAATGCTTTCCTGAAAGCAAATTCAGTTTGTGGCTGTTATGGTTCAATTCCACCAGAGGTAACAAAAAATTTGTAGGAAAAATTGTACTGAACAAAACTCTCCAAGAAATAATTGGGTTAAAATGTAATTTATATGTACAGTCTTGTTCCTGATTTAATTTAGTGTGTCTGAATTTGTGCCATTTCACAAGACACGAAAGTTGGTTTTATTCCTTTAGATATTTAATATAAAGTCTTTCACTACTTGGGTTAATGACAGTAGTTTGAGGCACGACTCCCCAGTTCCCACGTATTCCAAGGTAAATTTGTCCTACAACCCAAACATGCTTTTTCCTTTGGCAAAACCAAGGCATTGTACGATCTTCATCTAACTCGTTATTCAAAAAATGTTCAAGTGCTAAATCAGACCAAGTAACAGATATCAAAAATATCTCCTTTTTATTTATAGCAGACCCTGATTATAATAAATTTTTGCTTAACATAAATATAAAAAATAAAGTAGGAGGAGAAGACTATAATACTTCTTGTTTTGTACAATTTATAGAAAATTGGCTGCAGGAGAGAGAATGGAGGATGCTGTGAACATTATTTACAGAATAGCATAATTTGTGAAAACATCCTCTTCCAGCTGCTCCTTTGCTGATACTTTAATTACATACGTTTGACATTCTTTTGTTAGCTGCTTTGTTCTATTTCCCCACATCTGAATTCCTTGAAAACCTGTAGCATTGCAATAAATTTCAAGTTTTCATCACTTCCATCCTCTTTAATCATGTCATAATCTACTTTTGCCTCCTGTTCTACAAAGAGACACCCCACTTTATGGTTGGGAAACCTCACTGCCGCGTCCACTGGTCATAGAACTTACACTGCTCAATTACCCACCATCATTACAATTCCCCTGAAACACTTTCCTGAGTATTAGTCACTTGTACATCATTTAACATGGCTGGTACCTCTGTGACATCTCATTTTTGCCTCATAAATGTTGGTGCTCTGTCTTTAAACTTAAAATTTTAATAAATTCTTTCATTGTGTTAATTTTTCCTACCACTGATAAATGAATAAAGTAACTAGTTTGTTTCCATATGCTCTTCTTCAAGGCCCATCTCTTAGCCATTGTTCAAGGGCTTATAGGTCATTTCCCCCTGTTCTTTAACCACGTGACATCATCTTTCTCCTGAAGCGACCTGCCCGGTCTTCCTTTCTGCTGATTCCCCTTCAACTTGTCTCTATAGAGATGGGAACTTCCCCCTCCTTGACAGAATTCTGGAGCAGTTTTCTGTGTCATAGTCTTTCTTTTCTCTTTTGTCTTTCTTCATGGAAACTTTGCCCATATTTCTTGCACTCTCCTGCCAGATTGCTGTGATTTGTACCTAAATCCCTTCACATCACCTCACTGGAAAAAACAGAGTTTTAATTTTTTAGACGATAAACCCAAGATTTATAAATATGGGATTTTGGCCATCTATTAACTTTTCAAGTGTGTAGTTTTTAGTAATAGATTGTTGGCATTTTTAACAATTTATGGATATTTTTGTTTATTTTCCATAAAAACCCATAGCATGGAGATGTTTGTTCAGTCCATTTTATGACAGCCACAAAAGAATATGAAACTGTCAAAATAGCATGCTCAGAGTCACAGCCAAAAAGTCAGGGACAAAAGGCTCCTACATCAGAAACTTTTCTATGTAAAACTAAAGCATTTGCCTTAACTCCCACTGCCTCCCCTTATAATCCATCTTGTCTAGTCAACCCCCAAATGCAACTTTTGTTCAACCTCAGCATGTCTTTATTACCCTTCAGTGGACTTCACTTCTATCCTCTCATCTCTTAGCTCATTCTTTTTTCCTATGTTGAAATAAGTTCCTCCTAGTTTTCTGGAGGTGTTTATTCTGTACTTTCTGCAATGCCTCAATAATTTAGCTACTTTAAAATCTCTGAAAAGAACATTTTATTGTTATAGTCAGTGACACATAATTCACCCTTTGCTGTATTGCTCCGCAATATTCTTTAATATTTTCATTGGTATATAACGTGTCTGTCTCGTGTTGTTTAAATTTAATGGGGATAGAAACTTTACCTTACTGACACCTATTCTGGAGACCAAGAAGGCACCAGACTGGCCTCAAATGTGTTTGTGGGGCAGGACAGTTAAGACATCTGTTTTCAAGGATGACCTGGGACATGATGTTCAGGGATGGGACCTTTCCCACCAGAACTGGACACACTGTCCAACATGGCCTCCTTCAGAAGACATGTGCGGGCAGACAGAACTGGATTAAAAACCAGAAACAATCCATTTAAAAGTCAAAAGAAAAACATTGAGGTGGTATCCTGGATTGGATCCCAGAAAGAAAAAAAGAGGGTGTTGATGAAAAAATTGATGAAGGGTAAGTGATGTGTGAAGTTTACGTAACTTCAATAGACCAGTGAAAAACTGAAGAAGGGTAAGTGATGTGTGATGTTTATTTAACAGTAATAACTCAGGGAAAACAGCTGAGGTGAGGAAAGAAACTCTAAGGACACATTATGAGGTGAAGCAATACTGGATATCTTTGTATTCCCTACACCATTCAACTTGGTAGCAGTTTATAATAGATATGAGGTCAGACAACTAAGTTAGAGAACTCATCCTGGGAAAACATGGTAGATGCTCCTGTGCTGACCATCACTACATCACCTCCAACGTCCCTCTCTGGGGGAGATGTGCACCCACACCTCACCTAGTACATCCGTCAAGCACTGGAACTCTTTCTCTGGAATGATCATCAGAGCTCTGTCTTACTAGGTCTGACTATTAGGTTTGCAAACTCACCATAGAAAAAGTGCTACGTACCTCCCTGCAGAGTATTACCAGTACTCTCCTGGCCCTCGGGTGACAGTAGTGACATTCGGCAATGATGCATGTAGCACTTTTTCTAGGGTGAGTTTGTGAATTTAATTGTCAGACCTCATTTTTTAGCTGTTTTATGAAAAACAGAAAGTTTCTGGTTAAAAAAAAAAAACTAGACAAATTGAATTTAGTAGAGTTTCATAGACCAAAAAAATGATTTGCAAATCAGGCAGCAAATCTGAATAGGTTCGGAGTGACTTCAGCAGAGCTGCCATATGGATGAAAAGATTTATGAACAGAAAAGGGAAAGTGAGGTATAGAAAACACAAGTGAGGTTAAAACAAAAATCCAGATCAGTACAGATAGGCGTTTTCCTTTTTAAACATGGTTTGAATAGTTGGCCACCTGTGAGTGGCTAAAGTCCAGGTGCTGTGATTGGCTAATGTATTTATTGTAAGAGAAGATTACAATATTTACATATCTAGTTATGGTACAGATCACAACCTATGAAGAATCCTTTAGGCCAAACTTAAACTATGTCATGAGGCAGCTTTAGGCTATACTTAATTTAACATTTCTATTTCGTTTCTGGTATAGTTGTTACATATAGAATGTAAATAGCTCTATTATATATTTTAAAGTTACCATTTTGCATGACATATGATGACTGAACTTTAGTTAAAATTGAAATGAGCATTATAATGATAAAAGTTTACAGACAAGTGATTTTGGAAACAGAATGGATGGCTTACAAACTACTGGAAATAATGCAAGCCAGAAAAAATTCAATGAAAGGCAATAAGGGACTTTGAAATGAAAATTATGAAAGTATTAAAACCAATGGAAGTCATTTGAATATCAATGACAGCAAGCATGAATCTATGATTCCAAACTAATATAAGAAGAAAAAATAATCTCTTAAATTTACATCATTTAATGGAAAAAAATTAAGAAGTAAATCAACCAGAAAGAATTTTGATAAGAAAAAATATTGCTGAGCAATAGGCAGTAACCAAAACCATAATGTAGTTTTAAGTGGAAAATTACATTTATTGCCTTAATACACTCAGATTACAAAATAAAATAAAAGCCCAATAAAAATGTTGGTCCTATCATACAGAACCAAGAAGGCACAAAAACAAATGATTCTAACACAAATACGAGGTTGCAACTATACATGTTAACATAACATATGAAATAGATGTGGAGAATAATGTCCATCAAGAGAGGGAATGTTTAATGATTTTATCGTTTTTTACTTCTCCAGTATTACAGTACACTGTTTCTATTTGAAAAGTGCTAAAACTATGCCTGTTACTCTTAGGGAACTTACAGTTTATTCAAGTGTAATGAAGTCTGGCAATCTCAGTGATGCAGATTCTTTCCTAGGGGAGACTAACCAGTGCTTCTGTGGCAGGTGGTCTCCTGTGATGTGACGTTGCTGTCTCCCCCACACACTGACACACTTTCAATCCTCATGGTCCAGGTTGGGCCCAGAGAAGGCAGCAGGTGCAGAGATAGTGCTGAATGACCCTTAGTACGAGACAGAAGAAACTTGAAAGCTTCCATTCTCACCCTGTTGCAGCTCTGTGTTCAGAAGACATGACTGTCTATATGGAATACCTCATAGAATCAACAACAACAGAACTCCTGGAACTAATATTTGATATGCACAGAAGAATAAGAGACAAAGGACAACAATGAGAACTGTTTCAACTAAGAGAAGTTTGCAGGAGGACAGGATCGCTGGGTTTTGACATGGACGTTTGGTGAGGAGTGGGGAGAGAGGCCTTCACAGTATACAAGGTGGAGATAACCTCAGGTCAAAATGAGAATAGCATACTTATGGAAGGTAAAAATATTGCGACTGAATGAAGACAGAAATGTAGGGCTAAATTTGTTTTTACCCTGGCTCAGGCATTGTTCTAAGAACTGTACATGAATTAATTAACTTTTATTCATCACAAAATTATGTGAGTTATCAATTACTAGAATATCACTCTACAGTTAGAAAAATGGAAACTTAGAAAGTTAGGAACTTATATAATTTGTTTTCTTCATAATTAGTGGAGCCCCAAATTCCAACCCAAGTTATGATTAAGGATTTACTCAAGACTAGTAGAGGTTAGCTTTTCAGTTTGTTCAGTTTGGTTGTTACAGAGCTGCCAGAGAGAAAGAGAGAGAGAAACAGAGGTGGGATAAGGAGGGGTAGTTTAGAGCAGTGGTCCCCAACCTTTTGGGCATCAGGAACTAGCTTCAAGGAAGACAATTTTCCACAGATGGCGGTGGGGGTGGGTGGAACAGGAAGCAGATCTCAAGTGTGACGTGAGCTGTGGGAGTGGCTGTAAATACAGAAGAAGCTTCAGGCTTGCTCACTGCTCAGCTGCTAAGCTGCTCATTTCCTAACAGACCACAGACTAGGGTATCCCGGGGTGGGGACAGCAGGTTTAAAGGAAGAATGACAGCAACACTAGAGATTAGAGTGGCTTGCCTGCACACATTTGAACAGTCTTAAGAAAGACCCAGCATCACAAAGGGGGTCTCCAGCAGAAAGGGAGATGAATAATTTCACTGTCTAGAGAATGGGGGGATTATCAGTCACTTTGCTACTTGAAGTTTTAAGGTAAAAGGCTACTTAATCCAAGGAGGACTTTGTGGAAAGAAGGATCAGGAATTCTGTATGATACCTTTTTCTGTTCACACACTTGAGGTGTTGGCTGGCACCTTGGAAACTGGCTGTGTTTGTAAACTGGGAGTGCTGATTCCTAAGTGTTGCTGCTACTGGACTGCAGGGGTGGAAATTAACTAATAACACTTACTAAGGGAATAGAACTGCCTTTTCTCAAAACTCCTGGGTTTGAATGAGACCACGGGTACAGAAAAATTGTCCATGGCATAAGCTGATACAACTTGCAGGCAATAGTGTCACAGTATATCCTTAGGTCAACATTTAGTTACCTCTGTAGGTGACTATTTCCACAAGTGCTATTCAAAGATAGGGTTTTTCCAAGAGTCCTGTTTCAGAGGTTTGACAGAACTTCCTAAGCAATACATAATTCGTATTATATCCTTAGCATAAACTGCCTATAGAAAAGTAAAAGGCCTGCAATTTCTAGTTACTCAGAATGAATGTACTCGGCTCAAATGACATATAAGCTTTTTTTCTTTTTTAAAGACAAGGAAAAATGTGTACACTAAAGAATCAAAAGTAAAAGACAGAAGAGGGCTGTCATATCTATCTTTCAAAGGCCTGTTATAGACTGAATTGTGGTTGAACAAAATACAGTATTCTTTAAAGATTTAAAATTTGATTACTCTTCAAAGGTTTAAAATAAAAAAACTACTAAAAAGCTATGTTCATTGTTTTTGTACCTCACAGTTGTCTAGGAAAAAGAACATGATATATTAGTGAAATCAGAACAGAACTGCAAAGATGTTTGGAAAATGTTGCAATTCAGTTACAAAAGTCTAGAGGAAAATGCTGAAACAATCTTCAATGAAGCACATTGAATTTTCTTAACTTCTTTTAAATATTCATTTCTAAGCTGGAAGAAGATGACATGACCTTTATTTTACTTCTCACTAATTACTCAAAGTCATATTTAAATAAGCATATTTCATAGGCTCTCCCCTTCTCCAAGAATTTTCTAATCCCTTATTTACTCTAAAAGGTACAGTTACAAGATTGGACTGACCTAAAGTCTCTACCAGAAGCCTCTTAAACTGATCGACTAATTCAGTAAAGTCGCAGGATGTAAAATCAACAGACAAAAATCAGCAGCATTTCTATATACAAACAATGAACTGTCTAAACAATAAACCAAGAAGTAGATATTACTTATGAAAGCTACCAACAAAAATAAAATACCTCAGAATAAATTTACACAAGAAGGTGAAATATCTCTACAAGGAAAATTACAAAACACTGATGAAATAAACTGAAGAGGATACAAAAAAATGGAAAGACATCTCATTCTCATGGATTAGAATAAATATTGTTAAGATAACCATAGTGCCCAAGACAATCTACAGAATCAATGCAATCCCTACCAAAACACCAATGATGCAATGACATTCTTTGCAAAAAAGCAAAGACAAATCTAAAATTTGTGTGGAACCACAAAAGACCTCAAGTAGCTAAAGCAATAGTGAGCAAACAAAACAAAAACAAACAAACTGTTGGAAGTATTATCCTACTAGACTTAAAAATATACTACAAAGCTATAGTGACCAAAACAGCATGGTGCTCGCAGACCAATAGAACAGAATAGAGAGCCCAGAAAATAATCCCCAAATATTCAGCCAAGTAATTTTTCACAAAAGTTCTAAGAACACTTACTAGGGAAAGTACATTCTCTTTAATAAAGAGTGCTGGGAAAGCTGAAAATCCATATGCAGGAAACTGAAACTAGATACTCTCCACTTACCCTATACAAAAATCAGCTCAAAGTGGATCAAAGACCTAAATTTCATCCCCAAATCCCAAAGTATAAAACTCCTAGAAGAAAACATATTTTAGACATTGGTTTGGGAGAAGACTTTATGAACTAGATTGCAAAAACAGAGGAAACAAAACCAAAACTAAATGAGATTATTCCAAACTAAAACATTTCTGTACAGAAAAGGAAACAATTGATAGAGTGAAACACAGAATGAGATAAAATGTTTTCAAACTATTCATCTGACAGAGGATTAATATCTACAGAGGATAAGGAACTCAACAGTAAGTAAACATCTCAACAGAAAAAATAAGATTAATAAGTAAGCAAATTATCTGAACATTTCTCAAAAGAAGATATACATGTTGCCACAGAAATATATGAAAAATTCTCAACATAACTAATCATTAGGGAAATGGAAACCAAAATCACAGTGAAGTATCATCTCACCCATTTAGAATTGCTATCACCAAAAACACACAAAAAAGCAAATGCTGGTGAGGAAGCAGATAAAGGGGAAGTCTTTGATGTACGGTTGTTGGGAATGTAAACTAGTCTAGTCACTCTGTAAAACAGTGTAAAGATTCCTCAAAGCCTACAAACAGAATTACCATATGATCCAGCAACCTCACTATCAGGCATTTATCCAAAGGAAAGGAAATGAATATACTGAAGAGACATCTACACTCTTATGGGTATCTGAGCACTAGTCATAGTAGCCAAGATACTGAATCAATCTGTGAGCTCAATAACAGATGCATGAATAGAAAAAAATGCAGCACACCACGGAATACTATTCAGCCTTGAAAAAGAATGAAATTCTGCCATTCACGAGAAGGATGAAACTGAAAGATACTATGTTAGGGAAATAAGCCAGAAACAGAAAGTTAAACAGCGCACGTTCTCACTCGTTCCTGGAACTAAGATAAAGTTGATTTCACAGAAGCAAAACTTGGAACAGAGAAAACCAGAGGATGGGAAAGTGAGGCGAAGGGAGGGTTAAGGAGAGATCTGTTAAAGCTTGATAGGAAAAATAAGTTCTACCTTTCTATAGCACTGTTGTACAACTATAGTTAATAATAGAGGATTTTAAACAGCTAGAAGGAAGATGTCAAATATTCCCAACACATAAAAAATGATAACGTTTGAGGTAGATGTTCTAATTACCCTGATCTAACGACTACAGACTCCAGGCATTCAACCACCACCACGTCCTCCATTAATATGTACAATTATTATGTGTCAATTTAAAAAATAAAATAAATTATATAAAACATCAAACCAGAAATCAATAATGAAGCTGTATCTAAAAATGCCAAAATATTTGAAAATTAAAAAAATATATATATTTCTAAATAACCCATGGCTCAAAGCAGTTGTCATAGGGATATTATAATTTGAAATAAATAAAACTGTAAAAAATATTTTAAAGAGTAGAATAAAATAAGTGAAACCAAAAGATGACTCTTTTTAACAGCCAATAATAGTGATAAACCTCTAGTAAAGAATAAAAGAGGGAAGGACAAATTATAAATAACCAAAAATGAAGGCAGCAACATCATGAAGATTCTATTGCTATCAAATGAATAATAAGAGAATATTATTAACAAATTTATACCCCTCAAATCCAACAACTTAGATGAAATGGACAAATATGGAAAGATAAACTAGTAATGTTTATACAAGGGGAAATATTTAGCCTGATAAATCCTTATCTACTTAAGAAATTCTTAAATTATTTCGAAAAAGTAAACTTTATACCCCAAATGGCCTCCATGGCGCAGCTTGTTTTCTTACAAATTTTACATGCTAAAATACATTTGCCGTACAACCCAGAAATCCCTCTCCTAGGCCGTTACCCAACTATTATAAAGACATGTGTTCAATAACCTGTACATGGAAGCTTTCAGTAGCTTTGCTCAAAATGGACAAAATCAAGAAAAAATGTCCACCATGTAGTCAATGAAAAAGCAAATTGTAGTATAAATATAAATTGCACAATGAAATAATTCTCATCACAAAAAGGGACAAATTATTGATACATGCTAGACAACTATGACTCTCAAAAGCACATTATGTGAATGAAGGAAAAAAATCAATGGCTATAAACTGTATCATCATATACATACAGTCCAAAAAAAGGGCAAACTGTGAGACAGAAAACAAATCAATGGTGACCAGGGCCTAGGAGTGACTGCACACCTTTGCCAAAATTCATAGATGCATATACCTGAAAAGGGTTAATTTTAACTCATTAAAGTATAATTTAATAAATCAGACTTTTTTAAAAAAGAAAGCATTTGAGTCTAGATGGTTATAATTAGCTAATGAATGGTTAGAGTGAGGCTAACCTAGATACTCGATTTTTAGGAAGAAGTCCAAAGCAGAAGTATTTTCAGGAGAAACCTTTCTGAAAACCCACACCTGTGAGGGGGGTGGCAGCTTAGTGCCCCTGGAAAAATGCGAACCTCAGCACCGTGTGAGTATCAGGGATCAGATTGGAGCTGCTGAATCCCTCAGTTCAAAAATCAAAACTGGGGCAGTTCCAGGACTTTCTACCCTCCATTTCCCATCCTTATCTCTGTGTTTCCACCACGTAATCACAATCCTTATGTGCTCCCCACCTCACTTCTCGGCATGACGGGGTGGCTCACAGCCACAAAAAAGGGGAAAATGTTGCAGGAACAGGTCTTTTTAGTCTATGAAAGAAACAAGGAACAAACTTAGAATTCTTATCTTAAAATATGTAAAAGACTTGGTAAAAGATAAAATATCTTTACTATGTGTAGCCCTTAAGCCATAATGAGGATTAGCTGGTTCAAGGTATAGAGAAACCAGAATTAGTTTAACGTAAAGAACGTTTCTCTAACCATTGGCAGGACCCAAAGATAGAGTAGCAGCTTCCGTGTCTTGAGATAGTGTTAGTGGGCGCAGTGTAAGGGTATATGGCACCACCTTGGGGGCGGGACACAAGCACAAGAGGGATTCTACCCAACAAATGCATACATTGTAACCTACTTGTTTGCACCCTCAAATTAATCTAAAATTTAAAAAGTGTTATACACATTCTCTTAATTTGATAATAATTTAAAGCAACATTTGTTACTATCTTGAAGATATTCACACTGAAATTTAACTAGATGGTAATGAAATACGTAAGTTCACACAGCTATCCACCAGTATAAAGAAGATTTGAACTCCGATCGTACTAACTTTGCTCTGCTACGATCTCTTCCAGTGAGGGCTGCATGTGGGCATCTGAGCTTCCTAAAATCATACTTTAGCCTACTGGTTACCACGTGTCTGAGATGTTTTATAAGGGATTCAATACTAGATGAGCTCGGCCCCACCCACTTGTTACTTAGATATCAAATCAGGACAGATTATGGGTTTCTTTAGTAGTGCATGTCTTATTTGCAAAATAAATGTGCACCACCACCTGATTTTTGTTTGGCTTTTACTAAACAAGTCTCTATTTATTATGCACTTAAAGACACCATTTTCACAGCCCTAAGTTATCAGAGTTATGTTCAGCTGAAAGAAGACTTCTCCGTCACCAGTGGCATAACTGTGCCCCGGCCTGTGAGTGGAGTTTGCCAGTAGGACAATCTGTCCTCACGCAAAGATGCTGCTCCTGCCCCGTGTGAAGCTGGCAAGCTGGCTGCCGCCCCCCAGCACCGTGCCAGGATCCGTGTGGAAGGGGCACTTTCCCTGGCCTAACTCTGGCATAGAACTCCAAAGGCCCATTTGGAGCACTGAGGGATATTTAAGAAAAGTTCAAAATCCTGATGAGGGCCGATAAGAAAGCCCTTTCATGTTTGGTTCCCTCTCAAGCACTTGGTTTCAGTTATATGTCCAAACACGTGGAACATGCTTAATTCCTTTGGCTAGTTACCTATTATGTTCTGAATATCAACTTATCTACTTTTTCTTTTTACATGTTATGTTCATATCTCTCCTCCCATAACTTTCCCTATGCTCTTTTCTTCGATGACTGAAAATCAGAAACGAAGTTTCTAAGAGTCTCTTGCCAACTAGAGTTAGTCAGGTTTGGAGGTCAAATTGAAGAGCGGAGAAGAAACAAGTCGTCGGATTCCTGGCAGCAGCTACCTGGAGCAGCAGGGGTGAGTACCAGGAGGTCAGCAGCATGGCCGGCTCTGCTGTCTCTACCTGGAGCAGCAGGGGTGAGTACCGGGAGGTCAGCAGCATGGCCAGCTCTGCTGTCTCTACCTGGAGCAGCAGGGGTGAGTACCGGGAGGACAGCAGCATGGCCGGCTCTGTTGTCTTTACCTGGAGCAGGGGTGAGTACCGGGAGTTCTGCAGCATGGCCAGCTCTGCTGTCTCTGCCTGCAGCAGGGGTGAGTACCGGGAGGTCAGCAGCATGGCCAGCTCTGCTGTCTCTGCCTGGAGCAGGGGAG
>CAUYRH010083186.1:0-18513 GCA_963574655.1 Perodicticus potto | reverse complement strand
TGCCATGGCATCACAGCTCACAGCAACCTCCAATTCCTGGGCTCAAGCGAGTCTCCTGCCTCCGCCTCCCAAGTAGCTGGGACTACAGGTGCCCGCCACAACGCCCGGCCATTTTTTGGTTGCAGCTGTCATTGTTGTTTGGCAGGCCCAGGTTGGATTCAAACCCTCCAGCTCAGGTATAGGTGGCTGGCGCCTTAGCCACTTGAGCCACAGGCGCCGAGACTATACTTTTATTTATTTTATTTTTTTGAGACAGAGCCTGAAGCTATCACCCTGGATAGAGTGCTATGGCAGCACAGCTCAAATCAACCTCCAATTCCTGGGCTCAAGCGAGTCTCCTGCCTCGGCCTCCCGAGTAGCTGGGGCTACAAGTGCCTGCCACAACACCCAGCTATTTTTCTGTTCTGCTGTTCGGCGAGGCCGGGTTTGAACCTACCACCTTCGGTATATGGGGCCCGGCACCCTCCTTGATGAGCCACGGGCGCCACCCGACTTTTATTTTTTTTGAGACAGAGTCTCACTATGTCACCCTCAGTAGAGTGCTATGGTGTCACAGATCACAGCAACCTCAAACTCTGGGACTTCAGCAATTCTCTTACCTCAGCCTCCCAAGTAATTGGGACTACAGGCGCCTGCCACAACACGCAGCTATTTTTTGTTGTTTTTGCAGTTGGTCATTGTTGTTTAGCTGTTCTGGGCTGGGTTCGAACCTGCCAGCCTCAGTGCCTGTGGCTGGCGCAGGGGGGCTGGGTCTTGCTTTTGCTCAGGCTGGTCTCGAACTCGTGAGCTGAAGCAATCCACCCGCTTCGGCCTCCCAGAGTGCTAGGATTACAGGCGTAAGCCACCATGCCTGGCCATTTTAAAACTTTTTTTTAAACCTCACTAGCTGATCGAGTTCAAAGAGATAAAAGTTTCTAGTCTAAATTTCATCCCTTCTGGGAATCACATAATTACTATTTTACTTGTCTTGCTTATAATATTTTTATTTTTCTATTTTGAAAAGTATGCATATGGGGAAGAGCCTATGGCTCAGTGAGTAGGGTGCTGATCCCATATACCAAGGGTGGAAGGTTCAAACCCAGCCCCGGCCAAATCGCAACAAAAAAAATTGCTGGGGGGCGGCGCCTGTGGCTCAGCAAGTAGGGCGCCAGCCCCATATAGCGAGGGTGGCGGGTTCAAACCCGGCCCCTGCGGAAATGCAAAACAAAAAAAATAGCCAGGCGTTGTGGCGGGCACCTGTAGTCCCAGCTACCTGGCAGGCTGAGGCAAGAGAATTGCCTAAGCCCAAGAGCTGGAGGTTGCTGTGAGCTGTGTGACGCCACGGCACTCTACCAAGGGCGACAAAATGAGACTGTGTCTATAAAAAAAGAAAAGAAAGAAAATTATGCATATGATTTTAAGTAAAATTATATAATTATAGAAATAATTTTACAAATGAAAATAGAATATATTATTTAATAACAAGAAAAAAGTTGAATCCCATTACTGAGCATCTACCCAGAAGGAAAAAAATCCTTTTATCATAAGGACACTTGCACTAGGCTGTTTATTGCAGCTCAATTTACAATCGCCAAAATGTGGAAACAGCCTAAATGCCCACCAACCCAGGAATGGATTAACAAACTGTAATATATGTACACTATGGAATACTATTCAGCCATTAAAAAAATGGAGACTTTCGGCTCGGTGCCGGTGGCCCAGTGGGCTAAGGCGCCAGCCACGTACACCTGAGCTGGCGGGTTCGAATCCAGCCCAGGCCTGCCAAACAACAGTGACGGCTGCAACAAAAAATGGCCGGGCGTTGTGGCGGGTGCCTGTAGTCCCAGCTACTTGGGAGGTGGAGGCAAGAGACTCGCTTGCGCCCAGGAATTGAAGGTTGCTGTGAGCTGTGATGCCACAGCGCTCTATCCAGGATGACAGCTCGAGGGTCTGTCTCAAAAAAAAAGAAAAAAAAAAAGGAGACTTTACAGCCTTTGTATTAACCTGGATAGAAGTGGAACACATTATTCTTAGTAAAGCATCACAAGAATGGAGAAGCATGAATCCTATGTACTCTATTTTGATATGAAGACAAATGACAATTAATGACACGGTGGGGGTGAGGGAAGCGGAGACCAGAGAGAGAAAGAATGAGGGAGGGGTGGGGAAAGGAAGAGCAGAGAGACGGAAGGAGCAAGAAGGGTGGGGTTAAAAAAAAAGAAAAAGAAAAAGAAAAAAGTTAAGTGTGCAATGGCTGCAAAAAGCAGTCTCCTTGGTAGTATATGTAGCCTGTTGCTTGTATAGGTTGCTCCAAGGGACCTTGGAGACACTCCTTTCCAAGATATGTTCATGTCATAGACCTTGTGCTGTCCCCAATATAGGCTCTAGACAGGTATGCGTGGTGCCTTTGGAAAACCCCAGGGCACTGTGGCCAGAATTCACATTGGCCAAGTTATCATGTCCATCCGCACCAAACTACAGAACAAGGCGTGTGATTGAGGCCCTTCAGAAGACCAAGTTCAAGTTCCCTAGCCATCAGAAGATTCACATCTCCAAGAAATGGGGTTTTCCCAAGTTTAACTCAGATAAATTTGAAGACATCATAGCTGAGAAGCGGCTCATCCCAGAGGCAATGGGGCCAAATACATCCCCAATTGTGGCCCCAGGACAAGTGGCGGGCCATGCACTCATGAGGACTTACACTGTGTTGCCTATCAATTGCGCCTACCAATAATAAATTCTACTTCCAGTCCAAAAAAAAAGAAAAGAAAAAAGTTGATATTCATAATTATATCTATTTTTTTTTTTTTTTTGAGACAGAGCCTCAAGCTGTCGCCCTGGGTAGAGTGCTGTGGCATCACAGCTCAAAGCAACCTCCAGCTGCTGGCTCAAGCAATTCTCCTGCCTCTGCCTCTGCCTCCCAAGTAGCTGGGACTATAGGCACCTGTCACAACGCCTGGCTATTTTTTGGTTGCAGCCATCATTGTTGTTTGGCAGGCCTGAGTTGGATTTGAGCCTGCCAGCTCAGGTGTATGTGGCTGGTGCCTTAGCTGCTTGAGCCACAGGTGCCCGGCCTTTTATTTATTTATTTATGTATTTATTTATTTTTAGGCAGAGTCTCACTATGTCACCCTTGGTAGACAGACATGGCGTCACAGCTCTCAGCAACCTCTAACTCTTGGGCTTAAGTGATTCTCCTGCCTCAGCCTCTCAAGTAGCTGGGACTATAGGCACCCACCACAACACCCAGATAGTTTTTGGTTGCAGTTGTCATTGCTGTTTGACAGGCCCAAGCCGGGCTTGAACCTGCCACTTTCGATGTATGTGGCCAGCGCCCTACTCACTGAGCTATGGGTGTTGAGCCAATTGTCATTATATCTTAAGGATCCTCAATTATTTCTACAACTTTTCAACTGAAAGAGGCATCATTCACACTTCTTAGGTTTTTTTGTTTGTTTGTCTGTTTTTGTTTGGAGACAGAGTCTTGCTCTTTTACCCTGGGTTGAGTGCACTGGCATCCTCTTAGCAACCTCAAACTCCAGGGCTCAGGTGATCCTCCACCTTAGTGTCCTGAATAGCTGGGACTACAGGTACATGCCATGATACCTGGCTAATTTTTCTATTTTAGTGGAGATGGTATCTCCCTCTTGCTCAGACGGGTCTTGAACGCCTGAGTTCAAGAGATCCTTCCACTTCAACTTTCTAATGTGCTAGGATTACAGTGAGACATTGCGCTCCACCAATTCTTATTTCTTTTTTTTTTTTTTTTTTTTTTTGAGACAGAGCCTCAAGCTGTCACCCTGGATAGAGTGCCATGGCATCACCAGCTCACAGCAACCTCCAATTCCTGGCCTCAAGCGAGTCTCCTGCCTCCGCCTCCCACGTAGCTGGGACTACAGGCGCCCGCCACAACGCCCGGCCATTTTTTGGTTGCAGCTGACATTGTTGTTTGGCGGGCCCGGGCTGGATTCGAACCCGCCAGCTCAAGTGTACATGGCTGGTACCTTAGCCACTTGAGCCACAGGTGCCGAGCCAATTCTTATTTCTTATATAACTAAAGATACAGTATTTGAACTCCAGGGCTCAATATTTATAAATGAATGAAAGACATTAAATCCAAAATGTCACATTAGAAATGCTTAATGTTAGTAATAATTATAATATATTAATAGTTTTCACATCTCTTCATTTCAAAATACATACTGATCTTAAAGTTTATAAATCTATTACAGAAAATAAATGACAAGTGGAACAGTTTATCTCTTGAAATAAGCAACAATACTGCACATATATTAATATAAGTGTTTTCTTGTCAGTATTCTGGAGCCAAAAAATCTGCAATGTATATTTTCTTTTCTTTTTTTTTTTGAGACAGAGCCTCAAGCTGTCACCCTGGATAAGAGTGCCGTGGCACCGCAGCTCACAGCAACCTCCAATTCCTGGGCTCAAGCGAGTCTCCTGCCTCTGCCTCCCAAGTAGCTGGGACTACAGGAGCCCACCACGATGCCCGGCCATTTTTCAGCTGTCATTGTTGTTTGGCGGGCCCCGGCTGGATTCAAACCCGCCAGCTCAGGTGTACGTGGCTGGCGCCTTAGCCCGTTGAGCCACAGGCGCCGAGCCTACAATGTATATTTTCTTATAAGGAAATGCTAAAATACATTCATGAAGTAATATCTTTAATGTAATAAATACTTAAGGAATTCAAAACCAGTATGATTTTCAGTAGATAAAATAAAAATAAAGCATTTTCATTTGTGGTAATCATAAGTAAGGAAAGAATTGCTACCTCTTCTTCTTCTGCTACATGTGATTCACGGAGAGCAGTAGGAAATACTCGAGGGGTAAAGTTGATTTTAATACTGCCAACAGAGCGAGGAGCAGGAATATTGTCTTCCTTTAACTTCTGAGAAAATATATTTTCTAAATTTCTCCCTTAAAAAATAATGGCAGCAAGTCAATTATTTCTCAATTTAGAGTTAATAATCAAACTTACTTTTCTTTCTTTTTTTTTTTTTTGAGACAGAGTCTCACTTTGTCACCCTTGGTAGAGTGCCATGGCATCACAGCTCACAGCAACCTCCAGTTCTTGGGCTTAGGTGATTCTCTTGCTTCAGCCTCCTGAGTAGCTGGGACTACAGGCGCCCGCCACAAACCCTGGCTACTTTTTTTTTTTTTTTTTTAGAGACAGAGTCTAACTTTATCGCCGTCAATAGAGTGCCGTGGCATCACACAGCTCACAGCAACCTCCAACTCCTGGGCTTACGCGATTCTCTTGCCTCAGCCTCCCAAGTAGCTGGCTATTTTTTTTTTTTTAATTGCAGTTTGGCCAGGGCTGGGTTCCAATCCGCCACCCTCAGTTATGGGGCCAGCGCCCTATTCACTGAGCCACAGGCACCACCCTATTTACTTATTTATTTTTATTTATTTATTTTTTTTGAGACAGAGTTTCACTATGTTGCCCTGGGTAGAGTGCTGTTGCATCACAGCTCACAGCAACCTCAAACTCTTGGGCTTAAACAATTCTCTTGCCTCAATCTCCCAAGTAGCTGGGACTATGGGTGCCCACCACAACACCTGGCTATTTTTTGGTTGTAGTTGTTGTTGTTTGGCAGGCCTAGGCTAGATTCAAACCCACCAGCTCCAGTGTATATGGCCAGCACCCTAGCCACTGAACCACAGGTGCTGAGCTAACGCCCGGCTATTTTTTAGAGACAGGGTGGGTCTCACTCTGGCTCAGGCTCGTCTGGAACCTGTGAGCTCAGGCAATCCACCTGTCTTGCCTTCCAAGTGCTAGGATTACAGGTGTGAGCCACCACACCTGGCCCTGTTTGGTTCTTTTTTTTTTTTTTTTTTTTGTATAGACAGAGTCTCACTTCATCACCCACGGTAGAATGCCGACGTGTCACACAGCTCACAGCAACCTCCAACTCCTGGGCTTAGGTGCTTCTATTGCCTCAGCCTCCTGAGTAGCTGGGACTAAAGGCACCCACCACAACGCCCAGCTATTTTTTTGTTGCAGTTTGGCCAGGGCCGGGTTCAAACTCGCCACCCTTGGCATATGGGGCCAGTGCCCTACCCACTGAGCCACAGGTGCTGACTTTGGTTCTATTCTTAACTTCCATTTTTACTTTCATCAAGAGCAAGAACTCCTGTATTTTTGGTCATGAAGAAGAGTTTGGCTATGCTGAGTCTGAAAGGAGCTCCTGATTTTGAGGAACTTATACAGCCCAGCCCCTCAAAATCCTTGAATTACAAGCATGGCCTTAACACTGAGCCAATCAATACCATTTCTTCTGGCTTGGCACCTGTAGCACAGTGGTTACAGCACCAGCCACATACACTGAAGCTGGCAGGTTTGAACCCAGCCTGAGCCAGCTAAACAACAATGACAACTGCAATAGCCAGGCATTGTGGCGGGTGCCTGTAGTCCCAGTTACTTGGGAGGCTGAGGCAAGAGAATTGCTTACGCCCAAGAATTGGAGGTTGCTGTGAGCTGTGATACCAAAGCACTCTACAGAGGGTAACATTGTGAGACTTTGTCTCCAAAAAAAAAAAAAAAACCTCTGTCTCAAAATAAAAACAAAACTTCTTCTATCATTCTCATTCTCTTTTCCTGTCCTAATTCTCTCCTGTTCTTCAATTCTTTTCTTTCATCCCCCTTCCCTTTTTTCTTTTCCTATTCTTTTTCTCTTTCTTTCTTTTTTCTTTTCTATCCCTCTTGTTCATCCCTGCTTGTGCTTTAGCCTTCTCTTCCTTTTAACCTAAGCTCTGAGACAAAGTAATTTCAAGCAAAGGAGGAAGTGACAAGGAAAAAGGAGGACAAACAAATGAACAAGTAGAAACAACACATGAGGAGGAATCAACCACAGCACTCTACTGAGGGCAACAAAGTGAGACTCTGTCTCAAAAAAAGAAAAACCAAGGCTCAGCGCCTGTGGCTCAAGCAGCTAAGGTGCCAGCCACATACACCTGAGCTGGCAAGTTCAAATCCAGCCCAGGCCCACCAAACAACAATGAAGGCAGCAACCAAAAAATGGCTAGGCATTGTGGCGGGCACCTGTAGTCCCAGCTGCTTGGGAGGCAGAGACGGGAGACTCATTTGAGCCCAGGAATTGGAGGTTGCTGTGAGTTGTGACGCCATAGCACTCTATCCAGGGTGACAGCTTGAGGCTCTGTCTCAAAAAAACAAAAAAAAGGAAAAACCAAAACAGAGCAACTTCCCCAAGGGACTATGAGGCAGCTACTGCAGAAGACTCCACCTATAAAGAATTAAAGGATTTGGGCAGCACTGTGGCTCAGTGAATAGGGCACCAGCCCCATATACTGAGGGTGGCAGGTTCGAACCCAGCCCTGGCTAAACTGCAACCAAAAAATAGCCAGGTGCTATGGCGGGCACCTATAGTCCCAGCTACTTGTGAGGCTGAGGCAAGAGAATCGCCTAAGCCCAAGAGCTAGAGGTTGCTGTGAGCTGTGATGCCACAGCACTCTACCAAGGATGACAAAGTGACACTCTTATCTGTAAAAAAAAAAGAATTAAAGGATTTGATAGGAAGGAAGTTTCTGGATGATAAAGATAATAAAGGGAACAGATGAGAAAATGGAAAGATAGAACCAAAAGTCAGACAAGAGATATATGGAATACAGGAAGGATATGGCAGAGCTGAAAGAAATGAAAGAGACAGTCAGGGAATGTAAAGATGCAGTGGAAAGTATCAAAAAAAAAAAAAAAATAGGTTAGACCAAAGAGAAGACAGAACCTCAGAGCTAGAAAATAAAGTTTTCGGGTTAACCTAGGTAGTCAGAAAGCAGAATAGGAGCTTAGAGAACTATGAGATGAGACTCCATGAAGCATTCAAACATACAAATAATAGGGATCCCTGAAGGGGAAGAAGATTGTCCCAAAGGAATGGAAGCCCTACTGGAGACTATCTTTTGTTTTTTTTTTTTTTTTTTTTGCTGGGGCTGGGTTTGAACCTGCCAACTCTGGTATACAGGCTGGCGTCCTACTCATTGAGCCACAGGCGCCACCCTTTTTTTCTTTTTTTTTTAAGAGCTAAGAGTTGGCTTGACTCCTGTGGTTCAACCAGCTAAGGCACCAGCCACATACACCTGAGCTGGCAGGTTCAAATCCAGCCTGGGCCCACCAAACAACAATGACTGCTGCAACCAAAAAATAGCCAGTTGTTGTGGCCAACGCCTGTAGTCCCAGCTACTTGGGAGGCGAAGGCAGGAGAATCACTTGAGCCCAGGAGTTGGGAGGTTGCTGTAAGCTCTGATGCCACAGCATTCTACCCAGGGCGACAGGTTGAGGCTCTGTCTCAAAAAAAAAAAAAAAGAGAGAGACAAAAGTCTCACTTTGTCACCCTCAGTGGAGGGCTGTGGCATCACAGCTCATAGCAACCTCCAGCTCTTGGGCTCAAGGGATTCTCTTGCCTCAGCCTCCCAAGTACCTGGGACTAAAGGCGCCCTCCACAGCGCCTGGTTATTTTTGGTTGCAGTTTGGCTGGGGCTGGGTTCGAACCTGCCACCCTCAGTGTATGGGGCTGGCACCTTATTCACTGAGCCACAGTGCTGCCTTGGAGACTATCATAAAAGAACACTTCCCAAGTTTTTGTTTTTTTTTTTGAGATAAGAGTCTCAAGCTGTCACCCTGGGTAGAGTGCCATGCTTTCACAGTTCACAGCAACCTCAAACTCCTGGGCTTAAGGGATTCTCTTGCCTCAGCTTCTCAAGTAGTTGGGACTACAGGTGCCCGCCACAACGCCCAGCTATTTTTTGGTTGTAATTATCATTGCTGTTTGGCAGACCCGGCTGGATTTGAACCCTCCAGCTCCAGTGTATGTCGCTGGCGCCCTAGCAGCTGAGCTACAGGCACCGAGCCTATAATTCTCTCTCTCTCTGTTTTTTTTTTGAGACAGAGTCTATGTCACCCTTGGTAGAGTGCTGTGGCATCACAGCTCACACCAATCTCAAAGTCTTGGGCTTAAGAGATTCTCTTGCCTCAGCCTCCCAAGCAGCTGGGACTACAGGCACCCTCCACAACAGCCGGCTATTTTTTGTTGCAGTTGTCGTTGTTTTTAGCTGGCCCAGGCTGGGTTTGAACCCATCACCCTGGGTATATGTGGCTGGTGCCGTAACCACTGTGCTATGGGTGCTGAGCCAACAGATTTATTTTTTTAGAAGTATCATATATACTTTACTAACAGGACTCACTTTTCTAGAAAATATTAAAATAATCATTATACCTTTTGCAGCAAGATATCTAGATGCTGAATTTCTAGTAAGACTTTTATGTTTTAAATTTTTTCTTTCTTCTTCAATTTGCTTTTCCTTTTTATGTAATTTTTCTTCTCTCTGAATTCTTTTTTGTTCTTCAGCTTTTCTTTGACATTCTTTCCAAGCTTCTAATTCTTTAGTGGCTTTTAAACGTTCATTTTCTTTCGTATCTTCTATTTTTTTCCTTGCTTCTTCTTCAATCTGCAAAAAATTACCAAATTCTTTAAAACACATAAAAAGCAGAAAAAAAAACACATAAAAAGCAATACTTCTTTAAACAAGATTCATTGTTAACAATTAATTATTCATACTTCTAAACTCTCATCATTGAATTATAAAATTAAAAAAGAAAATGGTGGCTCGGTGCCTGTGGCTCAAGCAGCTAAGGCGCCAGCCTCATACACCTGAGTTGGCGTGTTCAAATCCCCCGCCCGGACCCACCAAACAACGATGGCTGCAATTAAAAAATAGCCAGGCGTTGTGGTGGGCGCCAGCTACTTGAGAGACTGAGGGAGGAGACTTGCTTGAGCCCAGGAGTTGGAGGTTGCTGTGAGCTGTGATGCCATGACACTCTACCCAGGGCAACAGCTTAAGGCTCTGTCTCAAAAAAAGGAAAATGGTGGCCAGGCATGGTAACTCACACCTATAATCCTAGCACTCTGGGTGGCCAAGGCAGGTGGATTGCTTGAGCTCAGAAGTTCGAGACCCCATTTCTAAAAAAATACCCAGGCATTGTGGCAGGTGCCTGTAGTCTCAGCTACTCAGGAGGCTGAGGCAGGGGGATCTCTTGAACCTAGGAGTTTGAGGTTGCTGCGAGCTATGATGCCCCTGCACTCTATCAAGGGTGACAAGTAAGACTTTGTCTCAAAAAAAATAAAAAGGAAAATGGTAAATGATTTAGTAATAACCATTGATTTGGAAGTCATGGGACACAAGTTTGAATCCCAGGTCTTCCATTAACTTTTTTTTTTCTTTTGAGACAGAGCCTTAAGCTGTCACCCTACATAGAGTGCTATGGCATCACAGCTCACAGCAACCTCCAATTCCTGGGCTCAAGCGACTCTCCTGCCTCTGCCTCCCAAGTAGCTGGGACTACAGGTGCCCACCACAACACCCGGCCATTTTTTGGTTGCAGCCGTCATTGTTGTTTGGCAGGCCTGGGCTGGATTTGAACCCGCCAGCTCAGGTGTACGTGGCTGGCGCCTTAGCCGCTTGAGCCACAGGCGCTGAGCCAACTTTTTTTTTTTTTAAAGATGGGGTCTTGGGGGCAGCACCTGTGGCTCAGTGGGTAGGGTGCTGGCCCTATTTACCAAGAGTGGTGGGTTTGAACCCAGCCCTGGCCAAACTGTAACAAAAAAATAGCCGGGTGTTGTGGCAGGTGCCTGTAGACCCAGCTACTTGGGAGGCTAAGGCAAGAGAATCTCCTAAGCCCAGGAACTGGAGGTTGCGGTGAGCAATGATGCCACAGTACACTATCAAGGGTGATAAAGTGAGACTCTGATTCTAAAAAAAAAAGAAAAAAGAGGGTGGCACCTGTGGCTCAGTGGGTAAGACGCTGGCCCTATATACCAAGGGTGCCAGGTTCAAACTGGGCCCTGGCCAAACTGCAAAAAAGATAGCTGGGCATTGTAGTGGGCGCCTGTAGTCCCAGCTACTCCGGAGGCTAAGGCAAGAGAATTACCTAAGCCCAGGAGTCGGAGGTTGTGTGACGCCATGGCCCTCTACGTAGGGCGATAAAGTGAGACTCTGTCTCTAAAAAAAAAAAAAAAAAAAAAAAAAGAAGGAAAAAAGAGAGAGAGATGGGGTCTTGGTCTTGCGCAGGCTGGTCCTGAACTCATGAGCTCAAGCAATCCACCCACCTTGGCCACCCAGAGTGCTAGGATTACAGGCATGAGCCAATGCAACGAGTCTACCATTAAAAATTGATATGATCTTAGGCAATCACTTTCCCTAGCCTTAGTCTACTTAAACGTAAAATGAGAGCAGGCATTCCATGAGATGATATCTAAGAACTCAGTGAAAAAATAATAATAATCTATTATTCTAGAAGTTTAGTCACTTCTCCCCAAACCTACAGATATACACACACCCCAACAGATTTGGTGTTGGTATGTGTTGGGTATACAAACATTTGCCTTTCTACATTGTCTTACCTTGTTTTAGGACTGAAGTTGTGCCAAGCATTATCTGAGAAATGAAGGGAGAGTAGAAAGGGAAATAAGAAGAACAAGCTAGAGAATGTCTAGAGCAGTGGTTCGCAACTTTCCTAATGCCACAATGTATCTTGATTGTTACAAACAGGTGCCGAATTACAGGTTGGGAACCTCTGCTCTAGATGGTACAGTTAATCGGATCCTTAATCTACTGCCAAAACTATGTTTGCACTAGTAGTTGCTTGACACTTTTACATGAAAGCTAAATAGCGGATGAATTTGAAATCGTTATCTTGTGTAGGAGCATGGCAACATTTTTCCCTTTCACAACTGCCTTCACATGGACAAGAAGAAAAAACTGTGAAATAAAACAACTGCCTGGGGGGCGGTGCCTGTGGCTTAGTGAGTGGGGTGCAGCCCCATATACCGAGAGTGGCGGGTTCAAGCACTGCCCTGGCCAAACTGCAACAAAAAATAGCTGGACGTTGTGGCTGGTGCCTGCAGTCCCAGCTACTCGGGAGGCTGAGGCAAGAGAATCGCTTAAGCCCAAGAGCTGGAGGTTGCTGTGAGCTGTGACACCACGTGCTCTACTGAGGGTGACAAAGTGAGACTCTGTCTCTAAAAAAAAAAAAAAACCATATGAAAAACAACTGGCTGGTATATATGACAGATTCTACATATCTGACTTTCTCACCTATATTCTCTCAAAAAGAATTTCTTCCTTTCTTTCTTTTTGAGACACAGTCTCACTTGGTCACCCTTGGTAGAGTGTGGAGGCATCTTAGTTCACAGCAATCTCAAACTCTTGGGTTCAAGTGATTCTTTTGCCTCAGCCTCCCAGGTAACTGGGACTATAGGTGCATGCCACAGGGCCTGGCTATTTTTTTAGAGAAAAGGTGTCACTCTTGTTCAGGTTGGTCTTGAACACGTGAGCTCAGGCAATCCACCAGCTTGGCCTTCTAAGAGCTGGGATTGCAGGTGTGAGCCACTGTGCTTGGCCCAAGAACTTTTTTCAATGATCAAAATGTTTGGTGCTGGGGCAGTGCCTGTGACTCAGTGAGTAAGGCACAGGCCCCATATAGCAAGGGTGGCAGGTTTGAATTAGGCCCCGGCCAAACTGCAACAAAAAAGTAGCTGGGCGTTGTGGCAGGCGCCTGTAGTCCTAGCTACTGGGGGAGGCTGAGGCAAGAGAATTGCCTAAGCCCAAGAGCTGGAGGTTGCTGTGAGCTGTGATGCCACAGCACTCTACCGAGGGCAACAAAGTGAGACTGTCTCAAAAAAAAAAAATGTTAGTGCTATCCAGTACACTAGCCATTAACACATCAAATGTGGTTACTGTGGCTGGGGAACTGAATTTTAAATTTTACTTAAGTTCCATTAAATTTAAATTAATTTACATTTAAATAGTATATCTGGCATGGTTCTAGAATATAGATATACTGAGATGAAGGTTACTAGAGGTTGTATTGTTTTAAAACACAGATCTAATTATATAGGTGTGAAAACTTTGCACTGATAGGTGTTCTATAATATCTACTTGACCTAATACCCTTTTCTGGAAAAACTGATTATTTTCCTATTGAACTGAGAGGCACTGACTTTAATTTCAAAGGATGTTGAAATTTCCTATAGTCCCAAAATTCCACTTAGGCTTCAACTAGGCACAAAAGATGCTAAGTACTACATATTCTAAGTTCAGACAGCTGTCAGTGAACTGCCAATAGATTGGGCCAGGAGAATCTACCATGGCAATGAAACAACATTTAAATGACTGACAATAAGGCATGATGAACAGTCAATGTTAGCCAGAGAGGAAGCCACAATCTAAAAAGAGAAGATGATGATTTCACACAGCTTAATAATATGTTTGCCTTTTTGCCCTCTCTGTCTCAACACATGAAAAAAGGGGAAAGTATCTGAAGAGTTAGATACTCTGACCTTTCAAGAAGAAAGAATTTGGGCGGCGCCTGTGGCTCAACGGAGTAGGGAGCTGGTCCCATATGCCACAGGTGGAAAAAATGCTCTTATAACCAAATATAATAGGAAAGTCCTAGTATTATAGCCAAGATGTAGTTAAGGGAACTATATCTATAATTTTAATTCATAATTAACTACATATATATATATATATATATATATATTTTTTTTTTTTTTTTTTTTTTTTTTTTTTGAGACAGAGCCTCAAGCTGTCACCCTGGGTAGAGTGCCGTGGCGTTGAAGCTCACAGCAACCTCTAACTCCTGGGTTTAAGTGATTCTCTTGCCTCAGCCTCCCAAGTAGCTGGGACTACAGGCGCCCGCCACAACACTCAGCTATTTTTTGGTTGCAGCCGTCATTGTTGTTTTGGCAGGCCTGGGCTGGATTCGAACCCACCAGCTCAGGTGTGTGTGGCTGTTGCCTTAGCTGCTTGAGCCACAGGCACAGAGCCTATAATTAACTATATTAAAGACACAGATGGCTTGGCGCCTGTGGCTCAGCGGGCTAAGGCGCCAGCCACATATACCCGAGCTGGCGGGTTCGAATCCAGTCCCGGCCTGCCAAACAACAATGACGGCTGTAACCAAAAAATGGCCAGGCCTTATGACTGGTGCCTACAGTCCCAGCTACTTGGGAGGTGGAGGCAGGAGACTCGCTTGAGCCCAGGAATTGGAGGTTGCTGTGAGCTGTGATGCCACGGCACTCTATCCAGGGTGACAGCTTGAGGCTCTGTCTCAAAAAATTAAAAAAAAAAAAAAAAAGACACAGATATAGTCTAACTCTTCAGGGAATGGTGATGAAGAGGAAAGATCAAGAAAGGCTTCACAGGGCTCGGCGCCTATGTTGCCCTCGGTAGAGTGCTATGGCATCACAGCTCACAGCAACCTCAAACTCTTGGGCTTAAGGGATTCTCTGGCCTCAGTCTTCCAAGTAGCTGGGATCGCAGACACCTGCCACAATGCCCATGTATTTTTTGGTTATAGTTGTCATTGTTGTTTGGCAGGCCTGGGCTGGGTTTGGTGTATGTGGCTGGCGCCTAGCCACTGAGCAACAAGCACTGAGCCTGAATTGTATGCTTTAAATAGATAAATGGTATGGTATGTGAATTATATCTCAAAAGAATATTGTTGATTAAAGTTTTCACTTCAAAGCCTTAACAGTTAAAAAGAAATTAATTTGCCAACATTTAGTGTTTAACCTACACTTTTCTTATTTTAGATAATCATGCCTATTACTCCAAGATTAGAAAAGTTAAACACTTATACCACAGAAACTTTATGATTTTTACTTCCCTATAAATAGAACCCTTTCCCTGAATCAATCATCCAACTTTGACATCCTCAACTTTCATACGGATTTTCAAAAACACATGTAAGTAGCAATAGCTTATATAACATAGTAAGTCCTACAACCAAAGTAAGAATAAAGTTCTGAGGAAGTTCAGTGGTTGGAACAAAATTATCCTTATGTAGTTCACTACTACTCTTTAGAGGACTTGCCTATTAATCCCAACTTACCTTCATCATGGCATCTAGTGCATATTTTTGATCTTCCCTCTTTGATGCAGCTTTTGCTTCTGTGGCTTCTTTTGCTCTCTCTTGTGCTTGTAAAATAGATTTCTCTCTTATTTTTTGCATCATCTCTTTGTCAACTAAAGTGTAAGAAATATTGCTCAATTAGGATTACGATAAATTTGTTTGATTTATGAGAAAACTACTTGACGTACTGATCAAAAATGAGTTATTTTGGCTCAGCACCTGTAGCACAGTGGTTACAGCACCGGCCACCTACACTGAGAGTGGCGGGTTTGAACCCGAGCCCGGGGCCATCAAAAACAACAATGACAACTGCAACAAAAAAGTAGCCACGCGTTGGGGTGGGCGTCTGTAGTCCCAGCTCCTTGGGAGACTGAAGCAGGAAAATTGTTTAAGCCCAAACGTTTGAGGTTGCTGTGAGCTATGATGCCATGGCACTCTACCACGGAGATACAGCTGAAGACGCCTTGCATAAAAAAATGGCTGAAATGTCAGAAATCAAATTCAGGATATGGATGGCAAACGAGATGAATAGAAAGGAAGAAGTTAGAAACTGAAATCCAAAGAGCAGTTCTAAAGTTATCTCAAGAAATTAATGAATTCAAAGACAAAGTTACCAAAGATATGAACATAATGAGAAAAGAGATAGCAAAGCTCAAGGAAATGAAACAGTTAGTCGAGGAGCTCCAAAATACAGTGAATCCCTCAGTAATAGAGTTGACCAGGAAGAAGAAAGGATCTCTGAAACTGAAGAGAAAGCTTTTGAAGTTCCTAAATGCTCAAAGAGGCAGACAATTGGAGACCAAAAACTGATCATTCCCTAAAAGAGTTGTGGTATCACTCCAAAAGATCAAACATTTGTCTTATAGGAATTCCTGAAGGAGAAGAGGATGGTTCTAAAGGTATAAATTATGGAGAATTTCCCAAGCATTGCAAGAAATTCAGATAGTAGACAGTTTGACTTCCAAAGGAATCTCAAATTTGGTTTCTTAAGTAGAATCTATGTTCATTAGGTATTACACATGTTAGTTTTAAGACTGTTCTGATCTGGGCGGCACCTGTGGCCCAGGAGTAGGGTGCCGGCCCCATATACTGGACGTGGTGGGTTCAAATGCAGCCCTGGCCAAAATCTGCAAAAAAAAGACTGTTCTGATCCCAGCACTCTGAGAAAATGAGGTGAGTAGATTGCCTGAGTTCACAAGTTCGAGACCAGCCTGAGCAAGAGTGAGACCCCCTTCTCTAAAAATAGCTGGGCATTGTGGTGGGTGCCTATAATCACAGCTACTTGGGAGGCTGAGGCAAGAGAATCACTCGAGCCCAGGAGTTTGAGGTTGCTATGAGCTATGACGCCACAGGACTCTACCTGGAGTGACAAAGTGAGACTCTGTCTAAAAAAAAAAAAAAAAAAGACCATTTTGATTAGTCTCAATCAGAGATTGGCAAAATATGGCTCATGGGCCAAATCTGACCTGCTGGCTTATTTCCCACAGCTCATAAATTACAAATAATTTTTCCATTTTTGAATGACTGAGAAAAAAAGCAAAATTAGATTAAATTCAAATTTCAGTACCCATCAATACCAGTAATTTATGGCTGCTTTTTTGTACTGCAATGGCATAGCTGAGTAGATGGGACTGAGACCACATGACTTACAGAGTCTAAAATACTAACCTGGTTCTTTACAGACAAAGTTTGCCAATCCTTGGTTTAAGTGGTCAAAATTTGGAGTAGTTGCCCATATGGTCTCCCATGAAAGAAGAGAATCAAGTACCTTTTTGATGAAAGCAGATGAGCAAAATAGATCTTGATTTGGAAAGAAAATTCCCTTTCCACTCCTGGATAAGTTTGCCACCAGGTTAAGGGAATTTGACATAGAAGAAAGTGTTTCATGTCAGAAGATATGTTGTGGGAAAGAGTTAACAGGTTTTCTGATATGACCTTTTTTTATAGTCCAAAAAGATGCCAGACAAAACATTTTCTGGGACAATTTGTTGGTCCCTATAGGAGAGAGACATACACATATAAGCATCTAAGTCTGTGGTTCCTAAACCTAGCCAGTCATCAGAATCGCCTGAGAATTCTTTTTTTTCTGTAGAGGCAGAGTGTTACTTTATTGCCCTCGGTAGAGTGCTGTGGTGTCACAGCTCACAGCAACCTCCAACTCTTGGACTTAAGCGATTCTCTTGCCTCAGCCTCCCAAATAGCTGGGACTACAGGTGCACATCACAACACCTGGTTATTTTGTTGTTGTTGTTGTCATTGTTGTTTAGTGGGCCTGGGCCAGGTTCGAAACCCCAAGCCCCGGTGTATGTGGCCAGCGTCCTAACCACTGAGCTACAGGCACTGAGCCCAGAAGAATATCTTTTTTTTTTGGTGGAGACAGAGTCTCACTTTGTTGCCCTCCATAGAGGGCTGTGGCGTCACAGCAATCTCAAACTCTTGGGCTTAGCGATTCTCTTGCTTCAGCCTCCGGAGTAGCTGGGACTGCAGGCACCCCCACATCGCCTGCCTATTTTCTGGTTGCAGTTTGGCCAGGGCCGGGTTTGAACCCGCCACCCTCGGTATATGCAGCTGGCTCCCTACCCACTGAGCAACAGGCACCGCCCCCAGATGAATATCTTTTTTTTTGAAACAGAGCCTCAATCTGTCACCCTGGATAGAGTGCTGTGGCATCACAGCTCACAGCAACCTCCAATTCCTGGGCTCAAGCGAGTCTTGTGCCTCTGCCTCCCAAGTATCTGGGACTATAGGTGCCCGCCATAATGCCTGGCCATTTTTTGGTTGCAGCCATCATTGTTGTTTGGTGGGCCCCGGCTGGATTCGAACTCCCCAGCTCAGGTGTACATGGCAGGCACCTTAGCCACTTGAGCCACAGGCGCCAAGCCTCTTTTTTTTTTTTTCTTTAATTTATTTTTTATTAAGTCATTTGTACATAGATCATACATACATTTAAGCCATTATGGGATTCGTTGTGTTGATTATTTGTACAAATTGGAGTGCTTACATGCTACTAATCAACATAGGTTTCACCTCTTTTACCCAATGACAGCATTAAGACATTTGTGTTCTACACCTGATAGATCCAACTTGTACTTGCAATATGCTCCATACGAATATCTTTTAATAAAGAACATACCGCCTGTCAAAGAAAGAGTCTCCCACATGGCTGCTTCTTTTTTATACAAGGTGAAGACAACCGCGTCATTCCCAATCTTTGCTTTGCTGCTCCCATCATCTATGGGAGCATAGAGAAATGCCTCAAATAAAAATGGAGGAAAGTTGACCTGTTCAGAAGGGTGAAAACGGAAACTAAGTTAGGGACATGAATTAAAGACACACACTAAGAAATATGTGATAAAGTCCAAAATAATTTTCAAAAAGGCTTACAACATTTATTTCAGGTAGCGAAAGATTATAAAGGCATATGAGGAAGCCCTGGATAAAGGTAATTTTTTTTTTTTTTTTGAGACAGAGCCTCAAGCTCTGGGTAGAGTGCTGTGGCCTGTGTAGAGGGCTGTAGCCTCAGAGCTCACAGCAACCTCCATCTCTTGGGCTCAAGCGATTCTCCTGCCTCCGCCTCCCAAATAGCTGGT